>JAECUM010003053.1:0-10978 GCA_016617855.1 Megalonaias nervosa | reverse complement strand
TATATATATATATATATATATATATATATATATATATATATATATATGATACTACAGATATAGATAGCATGTAGGTTGGAAATAAAGAGGACTCTGATATATTTCTCTTTCACGGAATAATACAATCTTCTTTCAAATCTAAAATTGATAAAAGATCTAAAGCTATAGATTTAACTATTATGAAGCCGAAAGAAAAACGGGAACACGTGCAGAAAATTGAACAGGAAAAAATTAGAAATTTATAATGCATTGTCGGATAAAATAGACTGGAAAACAAAGGAGAATTTGCAGAATTCACAAAAAGAAAAATTCGAAGAATCTAGAAAAAAAATATATAAAAGGTGTTACATTTAGATCCAAGGCTAGATGATATGAGTTTGGATACAAAAGTATATCTTGAAAACAGAAATTATTTCAATAAAAGAAATGATTTTAGATCATAGGACTAATAGAGATATTATAAGCTTTTTCTAGGGAAATGTGCAAAAAATGAAAGAATTGCTCATCTTAATATTGGTGATATACAAGATGTTCAAAATACTTTTTGAATCACAATATTAAATTTAATCAAGACGAAATAGAATCATTACTTACAATCCAGGTTTTAGATGGATTAACTACAGAGTTCTGTATCACAAAAGTCTACATCACCTAGACAGACACTGTATACTTGTATTTATGTACCTAACCGTTTTACCATTTAATTTTTTTTCTACATCATATTTGTTGTCCCTAAATTATGAGAAAACTAAAAACGTATTGTTACACCATAAAGGTGTGCATACAAAAACAAGTGATGAACAAGAGCTAAGTACTTGTGTAATTCGCGAGTGGATTGCGTTGGTATTTAATTGGAAAATGCACTTAATTCACATCTCTTGGCATAGTTTATATACAATAAATATATTAAAAGTGACTTTTAAAATCTGAAGGTTTCTATTGAACATCGGACCGCTCTGGGGCCTAAGTGATTAGAGAGTCCGCCTCGGGTGCGGGAGGTCGCGGGTTCGAACCAGATACCAGACACTTTTAAGAATGGTACTAGCAGCTGCCTCGCTTGGCGCTAAGCATTAAGAGGTTAATGTTAGGACTTGTCGGCCTGGTGTCAGGATAATGTGACTGGGTGGGACATGATGCATCATTACCCAGTTCTAGACATCACTATAACTGTCACACTGTAGACATCGTAGCGATATGACCAGAATTGTTAATACCACGTTAAAAATCTAAATCACACACACACACACACACACACACACACACACACACACACACACACACACTGAACATCCAGGTCTACAAGGTAAGGAATATGTGTCTCGGGGCCACAACTTGTGCCGTGATTAGTCTGTTAGTAGTTTGTGAATAAGTTACCTATGGTTACTTAAAAAAAGACATACAACGGTCGATGCACATCGACAAAAGAAACTGAGCGTCCCAATATGAGAAAAGTCACAGCCTTTAACCTTTATTTGTTAAACACAGATCACATGACTCCTGTTTGGGAGAAATATTTCATACACATCTGGCTTTCCTTGGTGTGTAAACAACAAAACGTACCCATGCGATAAAACTGAGGACATTTTGATAACCAAGTAATCTAGCTGAGGTAAGCAAATTAGTCTGCTTGGGGTAAGCTAAATCTATGTGTTCTCTCTCTCTCTCTCTCTCTCTCTCTCTCTCTCTCTCTCACACACACACACACACACACACACACGTACGCACACACACACACACTTTTTCTAAAAAAAAGTATTATTACGTATCAGTGCGACGTGATAGTTTGTATTATTCAGCTGTATTAACACGTTAAATTCAGGCATCCAAAACCAAAGCTAAATTACAGTGTAAACAATGAAGCAGTAAATGCAACAAAAGATCTCAGGTACAGAACAGTTAAATTTAAATGCTTGTTTGGCTTGGTTTTGTGGGATTTAACGCCATTTGTGTCAGCAATGACAATTTATACATGTCGGCCATCATATATGGTTGAGGAAGATCACAGGAAGAAACACTGATGCACTGTAAGCTACCGGCTGTAATAAGATAACCGGGTTGGATTTCGGATATATAACAGAACACTTTTGATGGTGATACAAGTACAATGATTACTGATGAATGACTTGGATGAAAAAAGAATTATGATTAATACGTGCGTGTAGAAAAAATTAACACAATCCGCACGAACCTAATAATGTAACATAAATGTGAATACAAGTAAATGACTTTACACAGTACAAGGACAAAGGTTAATGATTCACAGTAATTACACACGATGAAAAGAATGATGCGTTTTACTCAAATAATAAAAAATTATGTACTTTACTCATATATTAAAATGTGTTCACTCAGATAGTGAAAAATGAGGTACTTTACTCAAATAGTAAAATGATGAAAACAAAGGGACAGATATCATACACAATATCTTTACAGTCCCAAATCACTGGATATAACAAACCCCAAAATTAGCCAATGGCAAAAAGATTACATGCATGGAATAACACAAAACACTTCGACACTAGCACACTTGGCTACCAGTCACACTGGTCAATCAGGCAGTCAGCATTTCAGGTAGTCACCGACCATCAAGCAATCAGCGCCCACCAATTTGGTCAGCAACGCCCGATCACCTGCTACTCAACCAGCAACACTGTTCATTCAGCTCTACGGCTGCTATGGTTCAGCTTTACGGCTGCTATGGTCAACTTCTATGGTTAGCTCTACAGTTCGTTCCTCGTCGACTCCGATCAGCTGAAAATACATCTAACACCGTGTACTATGCATAACACGGACATATGCGATAACACGTAACGACGTTATATACGGTAAACCATACAAATTACATTATCGGCACAACATTGCAAAGCAATAAACAGGTTCAGGAGTGAACCTACCTGTGTCCGATAAGAATCCTATGGTACTAAACGTTTCTTAAAGATGCAACTTTATATTGCTAATATAAATCTCTTGCTAAGTCACAAACAAGAACAGAAAATATTTGCATTATACTATGTAAACCGAAGCTACATAGAAAATATACAAAATTAAACGTGGCCGTACAATAGTTATAACTTATGCACAAGAAATTAATATATAACAAATATACCTCTACAGATGAAGATGTGCAAGTCCTTAAGTAGACTGCTCACTAACAAGACGTTCCGTAATGTAAAGATTTAGTCTTATGGTGAGGCATTTATACACAGACGATGCAGCCATGCAGCATCTGTGCACTTGATGTATTCGGTTTTTCCCATCGAAAGCACTTCGCACGTGCGGCATATGATGAACCGAACTCACAGTTTCGAAATATTGTACAATATTTTTAAATCAACCTTGGCTATCATTGTACACAAAAAAACGGCAAGCTTTCCGCTATGCTCAAAGTGGTCTGGTCTAGTTCCCTGCTTCGTATGCTCCCTGCGTTGCCCTCCGCTATACGAATAGCGGAGTGCAACGCAAGGAGCATACGAAGCAGGGAACCAGATTAGCAGTCTAGCGGAAAGTCGAACTCACTCGGACAGAGGTGAGATCAGTGAAATTACTGTAAATGCGAACGCCTTAGACCACTCCCCCACCCGCGGCCTGTGACCACTTGGCCCCACGAGTCCCATAAATTTAGATGCACCAAAAGGCAATCCAAAAATTTGGAAGGCCTCACCGCCCCTCCACAACAGAAGTAAAAGGCAAATAGAGAAAGTACAATCTCACGCCATAGCAAAATATTCACTTTTTAAAACTGATCGTTTTGCAGATTAAGAGCCATTTTAATTGGGCTCATAATAGAGTGAGGGTTTGTTTTAAGATCTCACTGCATTTTGATATTTTAATTAATTATCCATAATTTATATTTTAATTAATTATCCATAATTGATCCTTTTTTAATAGTATTAGAGACCTCCACATGGTGTAGCAATATCACGATATTTATTTTAATTTTACGATTTTGTCATACATTGGATTTCGGTTTTATTAGGAGCAAAATTCAATCTATTATAAGCACCCTTTTTACACTTCAACATAATGTCAATTATTTTGTGCCGAGGCAATCGGTGTAATGAAACTTTGCCAAAAACACTCCACGGCAGGTGGCATCACCTGATCTGAGGTTAGGGTTCGAATCCGCGGAATTTCGGTTGCCAGACTGGCACGCTAAGCACGAAATCACCGCATCTCCTTGAGGGTTAAAGGTCAATAGGATGTCATAAAACTAATGGTTTACTTTCCTTCTCGATCTATAGCGTTTTTACAGTCCAAGATACAGCTTTTAATTTGGCACGTGCCTAATAAATGGGGTCTAGATTTTCAGAAAGGTTTAGGACTTTCAGTGTGATCCTAGGTTCTGTAGAAAACAGGAGAGGTCCAATGGGTCATTAACTAGGACGTCACCAAAGGATGTCATCATATGCATGAAACGAAATATTGTTGAAAGTACCCTGACATGGACTAATGAGAGTACTTTGGCATAGACTAATGACAGTACTTTGGGATGAACTAGTAAGAGTACTTTGGTATGGACTAGTGAGAGTACTTTGGCATGGACTAGTGAGATTTTTTGGCATGGACTAATGAGAGTACTTTGGCATGGACTAGTGAGAAATCTTTGCATCGGACTAGTGAGATTAATTTAGCACGAGAATTCCTTGGCATGGACTAGTGCAAGTAAGTTGGAACAGGCTAATTAGAGTACTTTGGCATGGACTAGTGTGATTAATTTTACAAAGGCTAACGAGAATTATTTGGTTTGGACTAGTGAGAGTACTGTTACGGGATAGCGTTGACCATTAAACTTCTGCTGACCATTCAATGACTCACTATGTTCTCTACGGTTGATAAACTCTCATTAGAGTAAAGGCCCGGTTAAACTTAGATCTTAACTCCAAGAGGTCTCTGATGAAGTGGGGAATCCTTACAATAAGAATGGGACTAGTGATGAAGTGGGGAATCCTTACAATAAGAATGGGACTAGTGATGAAGTGGGGAATCCTTACAATAAGAATGGGACTAGGGATGAAGTGGGGAATCCTTACAATAAGAATGTGACTAGTGATGAAGTGGGGAATCCTTACAATAAGAATGGGACTTGTGATGAAGTGGGAAATCCTTACAATAAGAATGGGACTAGTGATGAAGTGGGGAATCCTTACAATATGAATGGGGCTAGTGATGAAATGCAGACTCAGATTTAAGTTTCATCTGGTTTATTAAGTCACAAACTTGTATGGCATTAAAAATTCAAGACAAATATCAGGTGCATCACTTCCAAATAACAACTCATTGATTTTATATCACAGTGGTTGTGTGCAGTTCGACAAACATAAGTAATTTAAGTAACAGTGTTTATGATAGAAGTTGATATTAACATTTATCAATGTAAATGTTTAGTGTTCAGATGTCATTTTAAAATTATTGTTTACTTATAAACTTTGAAACATTGGCTAACTTTTCATTAAAGTCATATAGGTTAATTTCAAACAGAGCCTTGAGAAACACTCAATGGCTGTAACAGAAATAACTAATGGCGTATTATAAAGCCTTGAGAAACACTCAAGAGCTTTACAATATAACAAATAACTTTTGGAAAGAGCTCTGAGAAACACTCATTTGTTCTATATTCAAACCTGCACTTATTATTATTATTATTATTATTATTATATCTCCTATTTCTACTGAGTTGTAATAAACATCATTATTTGAACAAGGTCCGCAAGAAACACTTTACTTGACCTCAAAGGGTCACGAAAATACTGTCTGAATACTATTTAACTGATCAAGCAGATATTTGAGCTGAGGTTGCTGATTAAAAACATAGTGAATGAATAAATATCCATAATGGTTTTAGTACACAGATGTAGATTTCACAACTTAGTTTTAGAGCTATCCAAAATTTACTATAAAAGAAACATTTTTTTCTTTACATATATTTATGTAGATATTGTGAAATAACTATGAATTCTGATTCGCGGAAAATAATAAACAAAAGAGTTACCTTTTGTTTGCGCACTTCTTTATATGGTATTCGTAGTAAAATCATAGTAAAAGATTTTCCCACACTCTGTCTAAACGTACGGAACTCTTAACGTGACCCTCGGAAACCCGAACAGGTCCTAGTAGAAACGCTGACAAGCCTTTTATACCTCCCGCGGAATTCTGCAGAATTCTGAGCTTGGCAGTGAAAATTCTGCCGTTCGCTGGTTAGCAACCGCAGGGAAAATTTATGCAAGCGCGCGCTTGCATAGGTAACCGTACTCGGCTACCGATAGCAACAAATATAGGCCTACACCTAAATTAAAAATTGTAATTATAAAACTATATAACCCAGAGTGTTAGCTAACTGTGCATACAACGAATTTATTCCTCAATGGTCAAAATGTGTAGTACGCATAAATGGTTTAGCTTTAAAATGAGTAATATCGTAAGCGACCCCTAACTTTTATGCGAGATAACGACGGGACTATTCCAACTGTGCCAAAATTGGAAACGAGGCTAATACCTAGGGAAGTTATACATGCAGTCCCTGCATAATAACATCGTGAAATTGCAGAGTTAAATGGATGATTTATTGTCTATTTAGATGGGAATATGAAATATACCCGAGAATCGTACCAATCGTCGTTTGGTATTTAATAACAGTAGGTATTAATGAATAAATTAATATTGTCTGTCAATGTTGACAACACCCACCCACCTAGCTGTGATGCCGTAACCCCGTCTACAAAGTAGAGGCACTAGTATTAGTACTACCACTTACGCTGCTTTACAACCGAAAGCTTTACGACGAATGAAATTGATTTGTAACTGTATTTTTTAAAAAAAAAATAATTAGAGGCTAGATATCCTGCCCATTACAGTACTTTGGCATGGACTACTGTGAGTAGTTTTGCATGTACTTGTGAAAGTACTCTGTCATGGTCAAGCAAGAGTATTTTGGTATGGACTAGTGAGGGTTCTTTGGCATGGGCTTGTGAGAGTTCTTTGGCATGGACTAGTGCGAGTTCTTTGGCATGAACTAGTACGCGTTCTTTGACATGGACTAATAAGAGTACTTTGGGATGGACTAGTGAGAGTTCTTTGGCATGGACTAGTGAGTGTTCTTTGGCATGGACTAGTGAGAGTCCTTTGGCATGGTCTAGTGAGAGTACTTTGGCATGGACTAGAGAGTACTTTGGCATAGACCAGCGAGAGTACTTTGGCATGGACCAGCTAGAGTACTTTGGCATGAACTAGATTTTTCTGATTTAACTAATCCCAGATTCCCTCAATCAGGGTTGCAAGGTAAGAGAAAAAATAAGATTTCAGCAAAGTTTGAATTGTGCATCCTACTGAATTGAAATTATAATAATTATTTTGACTTTTAATCCCATGTTAATCACTGAAACCTAGTGTAATGATTCAATCGTTAAAAATAAAATAAACTATGTGAAAATATGTGATATTGCTAAATATGTGGAGTTCTCAAATATTATATTTTACAAATATTCTGTACATGTTTTATGTGGATTGCAAGAGAATGTATTTGATATGGTTGAATCACCAGTTTTTACTAATTTGATAGAATAACATCACTTATAACGTATCTGGCAATTGATCATTATTGGAAATGCGGACTGTCTCGTGTCAGACTTTCATTCAGCATCATTAGACAGAATTCCTGGTAGACCATGTGATGAACATACTTTTAGTCATCCCTAATTGATACGCCTGACAACGTGCTTACGTGTTCATTTAAGATAACCACGATTCTAACATATAATTATTATTCAGGGTGACTTCCCTCGCGGATATCTCTGTGAATTGCGGAAATAGTGTTACTTTTCGGAGTTGTGGCAGACATGGCACGGAATTCTTAAGGGATGTGAATACGAATTGCCTTCACTGTATATGGCAGTTCCATTTAGCACTATATAAAGTGTATTATGTGTCTGCTTAAGTAACTTAACTGAACAGAGTTTCAAAATGTCGTCTCGGTGCATATTTATCCTGAAATTTTCTTTTCTCCAAGTCCCCCCTTTAACGTCCCCTTTTAAATAAGAACTTGAGGTTTTCTTGTCACTTTTCAGAATATATTATGACAGGGTATATACAACGTAAGCTTGTTTTCCTTCCTTTCTCCCAACTTCAGATTTTATTGGATTGTCTTTCCTTGTCATAATATAATCTTTCATTTCTCAACATGTATTTTTCATCACATTGTCTACAACATCATGACATTTCTTCAATTCATTTCTTGTTTTTCACATTCACACGCGTAATTCCACGTGCATTCCGAACATTTGATTTTTCTGCGAAGAGAATAACGTATGGGATGTGACAGACTGAACTACATTTCGCGACTATTATATTCCGGTTTAATTCATTTACTGGCGCCATTTTTTATAGCCCATATAGACTGGTTGCATCTGATTTATATGTATGCGTTGCAATCCTTCCTAAGATCACGCATAAGCTACGTTCTAATTTTACTAATGGCCTCATAAAACGATCAATATTTTGGGTATCTGAGTTCCTAGTATCGATTTGTTTGAACTTTTCATTATTATTGCTAAAATATGTACATTACAATATATGACTTTAATCATTTAAAGAAAAGTGATATGAATATTAGCTATATTTGTAATTTTTAATATCTGCGCGGCGGAAGTGTTCAGATAGCCGCGTATGCCTGTAATAACACATGGTGGCGCTATACACTTTAGTATTTTGCATAGGGTTAAGCTTTTATAGGACAATAATTTTCCAGGTTTTCCTAACTGATTACACTGGCTATTTAAAAAAAACAAACAAACAAACTTGTATATCTTTGACATTGGTAAAATAACTTTTGATTCCCATTATTTTGGTGTATGATTGATGGGTTTAATTTTAGTTATAGAGAATACATATGGCCCTAATTCAGATGTGCACATATCAAAATACTGCTGGCTCTGCTTGGACATTTTCACTTCCTGGACTCCAGAGGTAAATGGTAAAGAAAAAAACAAACCTAGCATATGACTTTGTTACATTTTATATCTTTGGCGGTTCATTAATTCCACTTTCAGAAGCTGGCATTGTCTAGTCTGGCAAAATTCATTTTCTCTACTTTAATAACTGCTAAAGATAGTGTACTTTAGACTAATTTAGGCTGAGTTTTCGAGCACATGGGAACATTCAAACTGGTTAGCCGTATGTTTAGATCATGTACAATTTACACAAGTACAATATCCAAAGAAATTTCAGCCACAGTAAATGAAAATAGCATGGAGGTAGGTATGCCAACATTCTTTCCACTGTGCGTGTTGCAAATGCAAACAACTTCACCTTAAACCAGTCACTCTCTCAGAAGTTCATAATATCTATAAGAACGCCCCTCGTCAATCTGATTTAAATCAGATCTCCGCTGTCCTACGTCAAGATCTGACGACGACCGCTTAGGGGTAATGTTCTGGTGACATTTGAATTAGCCAATGGAAATGCACCTTTAAAAAATCTGAAAGTGAATCAAATCGTTCGGTACACTTTCATGCTCTTAATCCACACTGCTCAGTCTCCAAACGCGAAGATATTAGATTTCATCTGAGTGGCTTATAAAATTAGCGATTATGGTAATAACATGTTACCAAAATATGACCCCTAAGCGGTCGCTGTCAGATCTTTATGTATAACAGTGGAGATCTGATTTTAATCAGATTAGCCCCTCATGAGGTGGATTTCGGTCACTACAGAAAACCCGCTCGTGTTCTGAATGCCGCATCATGACGCCATAAAGCAGATGCGTAATATCGTTGCCCGACAATATTTAATCTGTTGTGTGTTTCCTGTGTGAACGAAAACATCGTATTTGGTAACGCGATATCTCAGAGCATTTGTGTTCATTTTATATGATAGATACAGAAGTGCTTGTATATTTTGACTCTTATTTTGACCTATTATAGTAGTCTAGTTTGACTGTATTGACACGTTGATAAGTAAACGTAGATTAGATGAACACTGAAGATGTTAGAAATTATCTTTTATCTATTTATTGACGCTTGACAGTTTCCTGTTCGTACATGCTGCGTTACCGTATTTTCGTTTGTGTTACAATCAACTAATTGCAAAGAGATTAGGCCAAAGTCTGCAGTCACTTAATACACTGGATGATCTGAATTTATGCTGTTTCTTTTATTTCAAAATTTCTAGCAAACAACTTAGACTCTGATAGGTCCGCGCATAATACTCTAGCAGCTTATTTTGCACAGATATATAATTTCCCTCCAACTATTCTCAGAGCGAAAGTTAATTTAGAGTTATTCAGAAATATTCAATTACTAGTAATTTAATCTAGGTACCTCTATGTCTCTTAGACCGGGCCTTGTCCCTATGCAGACATAGACAATAGGAGTTGGATTACATAATAAGAAATATTAGCTTTTGGAGCTATTTTACCGACTACACAAATAATGTAACAAATACGTCAACAATCAGATATATAATACACGATCATAAGTTTATTTGCTTGTCGTTTTTGTTAATTTGAAGAAAAAAAAAATGTTTATATCATTTTAAAATTAGTATTACAATACACATACATAATGGCTGGTAGATACACACTTGAGCTAATTCTCTCCCCACCACCAATTGATAATCTCTGATTAAAATTAAATGAACTGAAGCCGATTTACATGAATCACGTAAGCTAATTCTCTCCCACCACCACTGCCACCGAATGATAATCTCTGATTAAAATTAAATGCTGGGAAATCGATTACACGAATATGCAAATCTGCTTATATTTTGACTAATTTCGGCTTCTTTTTTCCGACAACTGCCAATCCACAACATTCAAGCCAGCGCTTCAACTCACAAACTGAATGTTCTGATATTTCAGAACAACGAAATTTAGCTTCTGGGACGTCATTTTCATCTAGCTTTATCCAATACATCTTCTCACCTGCTGTCATTGTTTGTCCTACACTTTCACTTTTGTGTATCACGTGATACGCATAACACATTTACA
>JAECUM010003052.1:0-130975 GCA_016617855.1 Megalonaias nervosa | reverse complement strand
CTCGGGATGTTCTGATGTTAACTTGGACCAATGCTGAAGACGGGTGACGGCAATTGCCACTTTAATTTGCTGTCAGTAGCTGTAAGTAGAGACGATCGTATTGCTGAAGAGATGCAACGAGCACGCGCATGTGTATACAAATTGTTATGAATTATAGGTTGCTGCATTTGTATGGAAAAAGAGTAAACATGTTTATGCCCTGTCACTTGCATCTCGGTGTTTACCAAGTAGTTCCTAATACACTATACTATTTTTACGCACACATTTCGTGCACGTGCGTGCAATATCAATGTGTTCAGTATCGTAAAATACTGCACCATGCTGACAATGTAAAGTTAACGGAGACAAAAATGAGCATATAATAAGTATATTTATTACCATTCTTATTACTAGCTCAAGAAGACATATGTTTACGCTGTCAGTTGCATGCTCGCTGTTGGAGGGACCCCAGCTATGATCTGTATGATACAGTGTATGTTTTGTATCGCTATCACAGCCTTTGATCAAAATAATTAAACGGGGAAAATTGCAAAGCCGTTGTTATGTGACAGTCCATTTATCTAGCGGAAATAATACTTTTTCGTCGTCTTGGCTTGTTGGCTCTGAAGGCTCTTAGTTTCCTGCCAAAACCTTCAGTTGCATTATTTTCTTTCGAATTTAATGTTTTGACTGGATAGTAAAATGGTACGTATCTGATAGATATGCAATAGTAGTGAGTGGGGGCGATATAGGGTCCATGGTGTCGTAGTGTTAAATTTGGTCGTTTGCACTATAGGGTCTATGGGACTTTAACAAGGGTTGGCTACTCTGGGGTCAATGGAAATTGAACATATGGAATGTATAACTACAATGGATTGGGTCTGTCTAGGGTCAGTAGGAATTGGAGAGAGGTGACGTCACGGTACTGGACACTGGCAACAATGTTGCAAGTGGCTGACCACAATCGAGCGGAACAGTGTGGCAAGGGGCTGACCTGCATTCGCGCTACTCTAGGGATAAATAGAGACATAGACATAGAGACGTGGTTAGAGACAGGGTTAGAGACATAGACAGAGATATAGATATATTACACAAACAGATTTATGAACGTAACTCTATCAACTTCAGCTTCTGCATTTTGTTGACGTGATTGCTTGCCACTTTTTGTTATTCAATGTTGAATGACTCGATTGACGAATGCTTCAAATTATGTCTCAAGCACGGACGTGAAGGAAAACATCCCCTCTCACCAACTACCCATATCACCTACCAGACAATTCACAGTGATATGAGTGCTAACCTAAAATAAAATTGCTATGCAAAACAACGCACTAATACCAAACCTTTTGTGTTTAGCGATAAGTGTTTTTTGTTATGGAAAACACAACCACACACAATTACTATTTTTTGGGTTTAGGGATAAGTTGTTTTGTTAAGGAAAAACCAAACACATACACACACACACAAACATACGAGAGCACACATACGCACACACATACACACGTCCGCTCACGCAAACAGAAACAAAAAAAACCCCACACATACACACACACACATAATTATATGGTTGGCAACTTAATCAGTCTCTCTTTTCTAGAGATCTGGTTAGCCCTGAGAAGGGCTGTTTTTTTTTTCTAACTTCAGATGCACCTGGTTAATGCTGGCACCTTCCAGGTCGAGCAGTATGCACGCATCGCCGACTCCAATCTTGCTCCCAATTCAGTGTTGTTCTTGAGAGTGCAGAGGGGGCTTGAGTTGCTTCACTATCCCATTCCTCAGTTTGAGGGATAGTGAAGACTTGTTCCCTCTGTCTTCTACGCCAGACCCGTGGATGCTGTGGTTGCATTGGTTGCTCTCGCTGCGGCTCCCATTCTTGCCGCTGTCTTTCCAACTCCTCCTACCAGTTTTCCATCTGGGAGACAGGGACTCTTGGTACTGTTGGTAGTGGTTATGGCTGTGACTGACGTGGTGGAGGTGATGGAGTCCTCACCTCAGGCTTGATCTCACACTGAGGTCTAATCATGAGGTGAGGCAGGATCTGTCTTTTCTTTTCCTTCTCCTCTTCTTTCTTCGTTTTTCCCTCCTTCTCTTCTATCCTGGCACTTTCCTGGCTAGCCTCCATGGCCAGCTCGCCCAGTAGGCGCTGGCATACTCAAGGTGCATTTGAAGCTCCAACAGTTTGCTGATTCTGCTTTTTTTGAATGTTGAATAGTCAACAATGGGTAACCAGACTGACGAACGCAACGATTTATATGCCTGAAGCACGGACGTAAAGGAAAACACCCCTTACACAAAACTAACAATACTCACTCCAACATGAATAACATGAAACGCGCTGACGTAAAAGAAACACTCACGTTCACCTTTTTCCTACAAACACACTTTATTATCACTCATACATATAAAAACACACACTACCTTACAAGTCAGGGAAACGAAGTGTTTATAGGCACACTTTTATTTTTCACTTACATACACACACACGCACACACTATCTTACAAGTCAAAGAAACGAAGTATTTATAGGCACACTTCTATTTTTTAAATATCCAACACTCAAAGTCAGAGAAATTTTGGCAATAGAATAGTATATCTTTTCTAGATTGTTGGGGTAGCCCTGAAAAGGACTGTTTTGTTGGGGTTTGTGGCAATCTCTTATCGTCTAAGACTGAGTCCCTCTCTGGCTGCAGGCTTTCCCACAGGATAGGGGACCTCTTTCGTGTCCACACGGCAGTCCACAAAGCCTCTATCTGGCTCCTGCTGTTGTTGGTGCTGCTGATGTTGCTGCTGTCTCTGCTGTTTCTGAAGTCTGCACTTCTCGCTCCATTCTTCTGTTCCTTCTTGATTTAGTCTTTAAACATCTCTTCTATCAGGTCTTGAGCCACATTTAACATCCTGACATTTTGAATATCAGCAGGCTTGGGTATCAGGTTTTGCCTGACACGATGTAAATTCACTTGGGCTTCGTTCAGCTTTGCTAGTCTTGAACACATCTTCATGGGTTGACCGGTCACAATCGATGGTTAGACTGCTACTACTACTACTGTTGTATTAAGGTCGCATGCGCCCTAAGGCATGCGCAACCATTTAATACCTTCATACGAGGGTTGATTAATTATTCATGGGGGCGGTATGGTGTCTCACCCCTCATCGCTTTATTGTGTGCATGGTACACTGATTGATTTGAATGTCCGGACGAGGTAAGGCAGGAGGGATGGTGACGGAAAAGGAGCCACTTGTGAACATCCTGGATCTTTTTGTCCCATTTTCCAGAAAATTAAAGACGTCGTCTTGTCGCAGTTTTGAATAATGATACACTGTGCTGTTGAGTTTAAGTTTAGATGAAGTGGGATAGATTACATGATTTGGAGTTATTTATTTAGAGGTCATTATTTAGGTTTTAATTAAGTATGATTGAAAAGTTTCCGCATTGTGCGGTGGTCTTATTGACTGGGGTTTAGTCACCTTATAGATCTAGTTGGGGTCTTATGACCTATATCTAGTTGGTGCGCCGCATTGTGCAGCGGGGCCTGGTGGTCTTGGGCTTTTAACCACCTTATAGTTTTAATTGAGGTCCTTAATATTTAGCTAATTTAGTATTTTTCCAATCGTTGCCACATTGTGCGGCTGGGCCTGATGGCCGGGGGTTTTAGCCACCTTATATATGCTATTTGATGGACAGTTTGATGAGTTGTAGTAAATTTATAGTTCTTTACACACTTCATCTTAGTGGTTGCATACAATTGGGTAGTTCTTTTGCATTGCTTAATTTATGGAACTAGGATCCTGAGTAGTGTAGTGGGATACCCTACGGACAATGGGAATTAACATTACAGCCCCCCCCCCCGCCCGGGATACCCTACGGACAAGATTTCTACGGACAAAAAAACACCCTGGGACTGTCTACGGACAATGGGAATTTTGTATAGCGACTAGCACACCCTGGGGCTGTCTACGGACAATGGTAATTTTGTATAGGGACAAGAGGAATGGCACAGGTAGGGTGACGTCACGGTACTGGACACTTGCAACAATGTAGCAAGGACCGTGACGTCATGCCACCTGTGTCATTTCTATATAAAGTTTGAATCATTCGCGTTCGTGTTTGTGAATAGTATATAGCAAGTACCGTGACGTCATGCCATCTGTGTCATTTCTATATAAAGTTTGAGTCATTGGCGTTCGTGTTTGTGGATATTATAATATTATACCCAAATTATACAACTGACTAAAAAAATTTTTAGATAAAAGAATAATGTTTTATGAGTTAAAAGATAAATTATACAATCGAATAAATTCTTTGTAGGCAACAAAGAATAAATCTTTTCGAGGCAGTGGAGTGGCCCTGAATAGGGCCTTTGGTTTTTTGCTTCTATTGTCTCCAGTTCTTCCACCAGCTTCTTAATTTTCCAATGATTCCTTTCTTCGTCTGTTTCTTTTCTTCGTCTGGAATCCAGTCTGGATGTCCCATATCTCTAAATCGTTTCTGTATTTTCAGCCAGTTTTGATTTAGTCTTTCAAACTCCTCTTTTCTCTTTCTGTTTTCCTTCTCGTTTCTCTCTTTTGCCCATGTGTCTTTCATTTTCGTTATCTCTTCTTTCATCACTTTTCTCATTAGATCTTCAGATTTCCTTAGTTTCTCTAAACCCCACAGGACAAAAGACCACTCCGTAAAATTTGCTTGCTCTTCTAAAAAGCACCTCACTTGGATGACATTATCAAGTGCGTCCTTCAATGTCCCCACTCTCACATATTTACGATGGATAAAGCCTCTTATTTTTTCCACCTCCTTTTCTATCATTCCTGCCACTTGATCCCTGGCTACGTTCAAGCTAGTGACTTGAGTGGTCACAAAGTCTTGGCTGTCTGGATAGTTCCATTCCTGTTCTAGCCTTTCCACCACGTAGGCTGCATCCATCATCCAAAAATAACTGTCTCTTAACTCGTTAAACAATTCCATCTTGTGTTGACTAGTCAACGTGGGTAGCCAGACTGACGAGCGTTCCGCGTTATATACGTCAAGCACGGACGTGAACGAAAACATCCCTTACACTCACTTCACATATGATATACTATCCACACCAACGACCGAGAATGCATAAAACATACCATATTTACTATCCTTACCAACGGACGAGAATGCATAAAACATACCATATTTACTATCCTCACCAACGAATGAGAAATCATAAAACACACACCTATTTACTATCCACACCAACGGACGCGAAAGCATAAAACACACACACACACACACACACACACACACACACACACACACACACACACACACACACACACACACACACACACACACACACACACACACACACACACACACACACACACACACACACAGAAACACACATACTATCCACACCAAGGAACTAGAATGCATAAAACACACACCTATTTACTATCCACACCAACGGACGCGAAAGCATAAAACACACACACACATATATACTATCCACACCAATGAACGAGAATGCATAAAACATACACACTATACTATCCTCACCAACGAACGCGAAAGCATAAAACACACCATATTTACTATCCTCACCAACGAATGAGAATGCATAAAACATACACACTATACTATCCTCACAAACGGATGCGAACGCAAACACAAAAACATGCACACACATATACTATCCTCACAAATGAAGGAAGAGAAGAAACACACACACACACACACACACACACACACACACACACACACACACACACACACACACACACACACACACACACACACACACAACAGTAAAGGAGTGAGTGTCTATAGTCACACTACTCTACATTCACACCAATTGGCAACTTGAATAGTCTGTCTTTTCTAGAGATTTGGTTAGCCCGGAGAATGGCTGTTTTTTCTTGGAACTCCAATTGCACTTGGCTAATGGTTGCACCTACCAGGTCTGGCCCCACATACGCATCGCCGGTTCCAGTCATTCTCCCAATTGATGCGTATGGTTGGGAGTGCAGAGGGAGATTAAGTGGCTTCACTATCCCAGTTTTCAGTCTGAGGGATGGTGAAGACTTGTTCCCTCTGTCTTCTCCTATGCCAGACCCGGGGACGATTTTGCTGAAGCTGCGGCTCCCACTCTTGTCGCTGTCTCTCCAACTCCTCCAAGGACTCCACCTCCCAGTTTTCTGTCTGGAGGACAGCGGCTCTTGGTAGAGGTTGTGGCTGACGTTGTTGTTGTGGGTGTGGTTGAGGAGGCCGTACTGGTTGTGCAGGTGTCCTCATCTCAGGTTTGACCTCACACTGAGGTCTCATGAAGAGGTGAGGCAGGATCCCTCTTTTCTTTTCTTTCTCTTCTTCCTTCTTCTTTGCTCTCTCCTCTTCTTTTAACCTGGCTTCCTCCTGTACCGCCTCCATAGTCAGCTCATCCAGGAGACGCCTGGCATGCTCCAGATGCATCTGGAGTTCCAACAGTTTTTGTAGTCTGTTCATCTTCTTTTTAAGTTGACTAGTCAACAATGGTAGCCAGACTGACGAGTGCTCTGCTTTATATTCCTGGAGCACGAACGTGAAGGAAAACATCCCCGGCACCAAAACTTACCATAACCAAAAACAAAATATCAAACGCGCGGACCTAAAAGAAACACTCACGTTGACTTTTTTACTTTTAACTTACAAACACAGACATGCACGATTTGACAAGACAGAGAAAACAAAGGGTGGATTTTTTACTGACAAAAGAAACGAAGTGCTTATAGACACACTTCTATTTATTTTTTAAAGACACAAACACACAAATTTGTTTTGGCAAATTGAATTAGTATTTCTTTTCTAGAGTATTGGGGTAGCGCTGAAAAGGGCTGTTTTTTTTTTGTTAACGGGAGTGATAGCAATCTTTTTTTACTGTCTAAGATTGCGTCCCCGTCTGGCAGCAGGCTTTCCTATACGATACGGCCTGCTTCTGCGGAAAGAGAAGGAGAACTCTTTGGTGTCCACACGGCAGTCGACAAAACCTCTGTCTGGTTCTTGCAGCTGCTGTTGTTGCTGCTGTTGTTGTTGCTGTTCTCTCTGTTTCTGAAGTCTGTACTTCTCTGTCCATTCTTCTTGTTCTTTTTTGATTTCCTCTCTGAAAACCTCTTCTACTAGGTCTTGGGTTATGGCTAACATCCTGATATTCTCTTTCTCTTCAGGCTTCGGTATCAGGTTTAGCCTGACACGATGTAAATTGACGTAAGCTTCGTTCAGCTTGGCTAGTCTGGAAGGCATGTTCATAGGTTGACGAGTCAACAGTGATTGGCCAGACTGGAGACCAACCCGCTTTATATGGTTCAGACGCGGACGCGATAGAAAACATCCCTACTAGGTTTTAGTGTCGGAACGCTATGATAGCGAATGTCATGGTGAGGGATAGAGAGAAAGTCAAAGAGCATATATTCACAGTCTTTGTTTTGAAAACAAGCGACAGACACATTTTTTTCTTCTCAAAACACTACATTTGTTATTCAACCAACACTCAACTGCTAACAATTAACAAGTAACAATAACATCAAACAAATTATTTTTGACAAGGTTGACAACATTGTGAAATCATGTGAGATTTCCATTGATGAAAGTCATGAGGCCATTGATGTACACTACGTTTCCTAGCTAAAGACAAAAGTTAGCAATAATGGTCACAAAACCATCGATCTACTTTCTCATCGTTTCTAGAAGAGTGACGATCATAATAAGTCACTAAATGTTCTAAAGGATATCCAAGACTGCGTTGATGAAGCAAATACACAGAATATTGTCCACACACCATGGAATCTGTGCCTTGTAATTTCACGTTATTGAATCGTGTCGTCTGGGCATTTCTTCTTATAAAGTCAATGATGTCGTCTTCCGAAGGAGGTAATCCATACGAATCAAAATATTCCACACAATCCTCTTGAGTGAAGTAGACGGCAACCCAGTGAGTTCCTGGGAGATGACTTTCGTCCGTGTTGATGACATAAGCTTGATGGTTTTGAGGTTTGCGATGAGGTAGTTCATCTTTAGCGCACACGACAGGATTCCAAGAAGCAGTATACGAACTGTTGTTCAAAAGGTAATAAAGTTCCCAGGTATCCATTTTTTTGTTGTGTTGTTTTTGTTTTTTTCCACAGGTAATGATAAGTCATCAATTCAATTCTGCCTTTTTGTTTGAAACGCTCTGTCAAGTAGCCGTTTCTTCGCCTTGTCTCCGCACTCTGGGCTAAGAGAGCTTCGATGCGATAGACCTCTAGAGTAGTCAATGGATGGCAGGAATGATCACGCAAGCCTTTATACCACTCATGCAAAACTGCTTCTCCCGAGATTAGACTCCAAGCGTCGTCCAGATACTCGTCCAGTTTTTCTTCTCGATTCATCATCATACATTTATCGTATTGAATTTGACTGGGATGATCGTTTTGATATCCATAACAATATTTCTTACTCAATTCCGTAATTGTATCCGCCTGGTGTTTAGCAAAACACGACACTATATGTTGTTCATGTTCTGGCCATCTGGACTTGACCACTACCTCGTCCTCTTTGTCTTGGTCTTGGGGTTCTGTTTTCACGCTATCCTCCCATTCCATGTCCAAAGATTCTCTACCGTTCAATGAGGGATAAGTTCTTCCATTGTTTCTAATAGTCTAGAATGACTTCTCTCAAACTGTTGAATTCTATGGTATTATCGAATTCGGCATACAAGATGACGTTGACCGTCTCAGTGAGAGCTTCTGCAAACTGAAGTTCCACACGCAGTTGACCGGATGTTATAGGGTGGAAATGTCTCTCATCGCTGCCTTGGTGTGGAGTGAAATCAAAGACCCACAAAGTGTAACCTCCTACATAATCTTCGTACAAAATACTGTGACTGGTGTTGGTTCTTAGTTGTCCGGTAGCTTCGTACAGGGACAAGTACGATCTCAAGTAATTCTTCTGGGCAAAGTTAGGTTCGAAGGGCCTGGTACACAAGGTCTTGCCATCGCGACTGACCTCGATCTTGGACACTCTGTAGTGCTTAAACTGGAAAGGATTTTGATCGTGGCTCCGTTGAGGGCTGCATTACTGACGATGCCAACGATTAAACGTTTGGGTAACTGTCCTTGGAAAAGATGATCTTCGATCTTGGATCGGAGTCCAGCAGCAATGGTGAATGTTTTCACTTCTACGCGTCGTATTGGATACTTGGCGTTCGTTCCCCTCAATGCGTGACTGATGTCGTTGCCCGCTTTAGGTAATACTTCTATGTGACGCACGTAAAGTCTGGCTTCTTGGATGATGGTTTTGTACTCGTTGGCATGAGCCATCAAATGGAAAGCGACACCGCTGCGATTGAGTCTCAGGCGAATATCCACTCCGTTCAGCAAATACTTGTCTTGCAACCATATGTCCAAATGCAAACGATCGATCAGTTCTAAATTACGACCTTGCAGGATTTTCTTTCGACGGTTGTTAAAACCCACATTGTGAGGATCGTCATCGGCTGTCAGGGCTGTGTCGTTAAACGTGTCTTCACCTGCGGTGTCAGGTTTCCATACCACACAAGCATCCAGATGAGTGTTCTTGGCCTATTTTGCATACGTCAAGAGATTTTCTAGGTACGCTCGGTAAGGGTAAGTATCCATACTGCTGCTGACCAGTTTGTTATTCAAGTACAAATCCACTTCGCTGAACAAGAAATGCATGAAATTTTTGACGGGAGCTACTCTGACATCGACTCCCGGATTGGTGTTGTCGGTTTTGATCACATTGAGTTTTAGATACAAGTAACTGCTATTCAGATCGATGTAATCTTCGTGTTGTCCTTTGATTTCAAACTCAATGGGAGCTGAATCCGTCAAAGAGGAGACGGGATGAAATTCGACCTATTGGGATTCTTGCATTGTCATCATGGTGGATGGCATGGCAAATAGATCCAGTTCCGACTTGGAACAAGCACAAGACTCTCGGTGCATCATGTTCTCTGATTTAATAATCAAAAACGTCTGACTCTCGGACTGTTTTTCTTTTCTTAATCTTTCTAGCTCTAGAGGTGTGAAGTCCTCTCAAGGGGTGTTTTCGTCGTCTTTTTCTGCCTTGTCCTTGCTGTGGCGTCAGAGAAGCAGGAATGTCTGACTCGGCATTGCCCAGGGCTTTTATAGGAGTTTCTCGCCGGCCTAAAATGTCTTTACCCGTTTGAAGCAAGACATTTTTGCCTGCTCTCAAGAAAGCTTCTTTGGGGTTTTGTTTGTCAATGATGACATTTTGGAGAAATTCTTTGCCGATTTTCAAAGCGGCATCTTTCAAGGCGTGCAATCCCCGTGTCACCATCGGTTTCAAAGCGGGAGTCACTGTACGAAGGACTTATTTGAGCATATCTCCTAAACCATGTCCTCGTTGTCGAGCGACTCCTCGGTATACAGGATACATGACTGACGAAAGGTTAGAGTAATCGTTTTCGAAAATGGAGTTTCACTGTAACTTTCCCTTTATTGAATGGAATATTTTGTCCCAGATCTCCTTTTATAGTAATGTTGACAGTGTCGAAATATGACTTACTGACTGGCAAATAGTGAGGATGTACAAATTCGCAGTGAACGTGATAGGTGTTTCCACCTTCCTCGTCAGCATCCGTGGCAGAATCCACTTTGAAAGGAATGACACGCAGTAACGGTACGTTGTACTCCGCCACATCGCCACATCGGAGTACACAAAAATCAAATTCAGTCCTTGGTTCATTTCTATAGGGAATCTAAAATATTTCGCAAAATCCAAGTTGCCAGTAATGGCTGGTATTTCGTTTTTCATCTTGATCAACTTGGTGTCTCCACCTAAAATATCATACAATTCAGGACAAAATGTAATGTCCAATACTTTGTCCTCTGAAAATTTCATCATTAGACGACGAGCTATTTTGTAGTACTCGAGGGTTATACTTTTTCTGGTTCTCTCCAAGGCTTTGGCAAACACGGCATTGAATTTGTTAGAAATCGTGTTCACCAAATGTTGACCACTAAAATAATAACCTGCAGGAATGATCAACAGATAGGTGAATCGTTTAGTTTTGGGGTCTTGTGATTTCATAGAGTCAGCTACACTGCTACGTTCATCCAAGTGTTGTTGCACTTGTTCGTCATAAACTTCTACCGTAAAAGTGTTTTGATTTTCGACGATGTTTTTGATTTGTGTAGGGTGAATCATTTCCACTATAGCCACTTCCCAATGGGCTTCGTGATCTAATTGGATGGCCTGAGATAATTTGGCCGTGTAACAGCTTAAGCTGTTATTGGGAAAGACCTCCATGGAACTGTCACTGGGCAACGTTAAGTAAAATTGGTTGTTCATAATTCCACAGTTCTGGTGTCCGAGGAGTCAATGGAAGTCAGAGGAGTGTCTAAAAGAGGATGGTTAGGGTGACTGTTGGAAGGGACACTAACGTTGGACACAAGACTCCAGTTGTTGTTTCCGTTAGAGGAATATTTCAGAAACGGATTAGGAAGAAGGTAACCAATGCAACTGCTAAGTAAAATGGTCCACAATTGTTTGTCTCCTTGTTGCAAACTCATATTGGCAATGGCAGCACCGATGACACAATACACCACAAAGATTTGGCAGAAAAAAACGATTTGCGTTTTAGGCACACGTTCTTCCCGCCACACCCACAAGGATTGTTTTTGTACATCTTGCAGAGAAGAACTGGGGGAATGAGTGGTCACTGTAGTAGCTGAGGCTGTGTTGAAGGGCATGATGATCACATCTTTTTATAGTCAATGAGTTGTGAAGCGTCGATCCAAGAGTTAAAACTGGGAGGATATCCTTTCCAATGCACTTTGACTTCTTTGACGCGTCGTTTTCCCACTTTTCGGGTTCTTCGATCGAGAATGCTTTCTATCTCGTACACGTCGTCTTCTTTTTTGGTCACACGTTGTAGGTCGGGCAAGTAAAATGTTCCTTTTAACACTTCCCCGTTCATGTCTTCCAATTTATAGACAGGAGGATAACGGCCACGCACTCGTTCAGTGACACGAAACAATTCGGTGGTCCAATTGGGTAGGTAACCTTTGTCGAAAGTGCGTTTAGTTTTGCCAATGCGTACCCAATCTCCTGATGCCAACACTCCACCTTTCTTGGGGACAGTCACTGTTGGGGACGTACCAAACAGACGCTCGAAGACGGCCACTTCGTTGTCAGCAGTCACTTCCTGGGGGGCACGTCCAATGCTCCGATGGTAAGATTGGTTGTACGATTGGACAAGGTGTGGCAAGACGTCGATGTACTTGAGAGTGTGTTGATGCGTAAAATATTTCCACATGCGTGCTTTCAAGGTGCGTTGAAAACGTTCCACGATGCTGGCTTTGGTTTCGGGATTCTCGGTGGTGAAAAAATGAATGTCACGTTTCTTCAATTCTTTTTGGAAAGCTTGGTTTAGAAATTCGGTGCCTTTGTCCGTTTGCCATCGAAGAGGGTGACGACCACTTTGTTTCAACACCAGTTTGAGAGCTCGCACTAACTCACTGCTCGATTTGGAAGTCAATGGTACGACCCAAGTAAATTTGGAAAAGACGTCGATGACACAAAATAAATATTTGTAGCCACGATTGTAGGTGGCCAAATGAGAGACATCGGCTAAATTGGCTTGCCATTGATGATCGATACCTTCCACTTGGATGCGACTGCTGGAAAAGTTTCGTCGAATGGGTTTGTGTAAGGTGTACGTGGCTTGTTCTTGTAACCATCGTTGCACATGAGGTAAACGGATACTTTTCAGTCGAGTTTTGGCAGCACGATACTATTTGTGAACTCCTCCGTAACCTGCAGGATGGGCTGGATCGTAGCAAATGCTGGCTAACACCTTCTCCATTTTTTAATAAGTGATCCAATCTTCACTGATGCTACTCTTGTCTTTCTGTGGTATTTTCTTGGTTTGTAATGCTTTGCGTGTCCGACGAGCAATAGGTGTTGAGGAGGACGGTGTTTGAACAGGGGTAATCAGTTCTTGTTTCACTTCTGTCTTGGCTTTCGTTTCCTCTTCTGAGGAAGAAGGAGTAGCCATCATCTTTTTAATCCAACATATTCTGGCTGTAGGTGGTGTTGTTAACTTGCGTACTTTTTCTGGCGGAGTTTTAAGCTCTTCTTCGTTTTCTATCTTGATCACTGGGACTAGTGGTGGTGGACTTTCTGTCTTGACCATTGGAGGTGGTAGTGGTGGTAATGGACTTTTCATCAAGGCCTTAAAATCTTTCAGAGTGGGTTGAGATGTTTCATCTAAAGCTTTTTGGTGAAATAGTTTCAGTCGTTGTAACAACTGACCGTACCGTTGCGATTTTTCCGTTTCGGACAAATCGCTGAGATCTATCAACGATTGCAATTCGTGTTGTAACTGGGACATTTCGGTCAAATGAGGATTGGGAGGCAAATGAGGGTTTCGTTGTTCTTGCCAACGATGGTATTCAATTCATCGTTTGTAAGGCACTAAAGCCAGTTTTCGTCCTTACATCGGATTTCAAGGATTACGTCTGAGATCTTTTGACTCCAAAGGTCCCTTTTATGTTCTTGGACCTTTTTATTTTCATCCTCCCAGGAAGTTTCCAAATAGTCCTTTCAGCAAGGGTCCTCCTATTGTTCCCATTACTCCTTTCAGTAAGGGTCCTCCTATTGGTCCCATTACTCCTTTCAGTAACATGGGCAAAAAAAGCAAAATTCCTCCGCGTTGCACCAACATCTTTTTCTTTTGATAAATGGGTATTTTCTTTTGGACCATTTGGCGAAGAACGTGTCGATGTTTGGCTAAGCATTCTTTCTGGTGTTTAGACAAAGGTATTGTTCCTTTCAAGACATTCAGACAACATTCGCACACGGTATCGGTGACGTCTTTGGAGGCAGTTTGAATGAGTATTTTTCGCATGGGTGGAGGAGCTTTGGACAGGACAGACAACATGTTCCAATGTTTGGCTAAACGAGGTGGCAGTCCTTTCCTTTTCTTTCCTTTGGGGGTAGAAGAGGAATGTCTTTTTTTGGGTGACATCTTTCTCGGTTTGTTCGTTGGTTCCGTGGAACACAGCAAAAAAAAAAAATAAATAAATAAAATAAATACACTAACGTCGATGACTTGTCACACGGTCTTTTATCCTTTTGGGGGGACTATCGCTTCGTCATAAAGGTGACGATGTGTTTTCCGAAATCGCCAAAGAATCCTCCTCTTTGGTGACTCCTCTTTTTCTTTGGACGAGTGTGTCTTTTCTGGGGGTGACGTCTATGTTTGGCTAAGCGTTTTTTTTTTTCGGATGATGAAACTGTCCTTTTCTTTTTCCTTTCTGGACGTTAGAACGACGATGAGGAGACATCTTTTGGTGCACAACATACTCTAAAGTCCATGGCTTCACACGCGTCGTTGTATCTTATTTTGGCTAGTGGTCATAGATTTAAATAGCTTTAAGAGTTTTGATCATGTGTGGTAATAAAAGACTAGGCAACCATCCTCCTCTTTGGTGACTTCTTTTCTTTCAACGAGTGTGTCTTTTCTAGGGGTGACGTCGATGTTTAACTAAGTGTTTTTTTGGATGACGAGACTGTCCTTTTCTTTTTCCTTTTCCTTTTTGGACAGAAGAACGACGATGGTGAGGTTGTGCACTTCTTGGTGGGGCCATCTTTGGGCGTTCAGGAGCACAACAACACTAAACCTATCGTTTGCCTCAGGTCTTATTATACTGGAACGCGTCGCCACTGATTGTCTTTACGTCGTATCAAATTCATACAGGCATCACACGTCTTGGAGGAGTTCGCAACGAACTCAATCGGGACAGTTCTTGCTTGGACAAATCTAGTAAACTCTGTAACACACCCGTTCTCTCTTGAACTTTGATTTTGGGAGCAGGTACTTTGTGAGCAGCGGCCACTGCCGCTAAAAAAGAAGAGGGTGTCACCGCTGGAGGAGAAGTTTTTGGAGACGCTCTCTTGCGGGTAGAAGCTGTTTTCTGTGGACTTTTCTTTTTCTTTTTCTGAGGCTGTGACCTGGTCTTGACACCGTTGCTCTTTTTCTTTTTCTTCTGGGTACTTTTGGGCGTCGCTTTTTTCTTGGGCAGAACTTTGAAAGCATTGGGATCCCATTTTAAGAGGGAACGAATGATGACACCTCCTAGAGAACCGCTACCTCCAGGTTTCAAAATGATTTGCTTTTTGGTTTGAGTGTCAATGCGAGGATCTTTGCTTCTCTCAAAAAAGCGTTTGGTTTGATGTAGAATCTGAATGATGCCTTGCAGTAATTGACGTGCTGTCACCGTAAACCATCGTAAGACGTCTTTCAGACTAGCTTCTAAGACACGAGCACGTATTTGTGGATTTTTTTCGCGACTGATACCGTACAAGGCACGAATCAATTTGATGGGAAGATGAGACTGAAGGGACGTCATGTTGACGATGTGTGAGACAGAGCCAAAGTGACCGAGGTTTTTTTAGACTTTTTTTGGGTGATTGTGATTGTTGTTAAGTCGACGACGGGGACGTGTACACGACAGGACCTCCGTCTTGGCACCAGTGGTGAAACAGATGGGTACGAAATCGCAAATAATCGGGAGTGGTGGGTTTTAAATCCACGAGTAAATAAGCGTGTGGGGTTTGAGTGGCATCGTCGTACGCATGTGTCAGCCAAGGTGTTCCTGACTGTTTGGCTAAGACTTGCACTTGCGATTTATCTCTAGGGCTTCTAAACAACACCACGTAATGAGCATTGAGACTGATGGTACGATGGGCTTTACTTTGTTGAAACAAATTTTGGGTGATGTAAATGACACTGGCATTACGATGATGCCCTTTGCGCGTAAACCAGAGTTTAATTTCTTCTTGGTATTCTCCTAACATGTCGTCAAAAATAACCAGATGGGTTGACTAGGGTCAGACACTATCCCGTCGTCCTCCCCAGGAATGCCTTCCACAAAGACGATGGAATCGCCTTGACTTTCTCGCAGAAGGCTGTACGCCGATTGCCACTCTTTGTAACACCACACGATTCGTTGAGGTGGTCGATCGATCAAATGATGTTTATGTTCGATCAAACGTTTAACAAATTCGGTTTTGCCTGAACCGCTCGGTCCGGCAATGAGCATGTTAAAGGGATGGCGAAGATATAAGGCCTCCCTACTAGTCCTATCCACGTGTTCTTCAATGACTTTGACAGTTGAGAAAGAAGGAGCAGAGACAGTAGAGGTAGCCATAGTAGTGTAAGAAATGTCACTTTTGACACGAAGACAGAAAAGATGAGAGTTTTTATACTTTTTTCAGGACACGTTTATTGTCATCTTTAATTATGAACAACACGAAAGACAAAAATACATAAAAGCCAAATGGTTAAGTACATGAATATAAGACACATCAAAACGATCATAGTGGAATATGAACAAGTCTCTGTACAACATTTGTGGTGATCAAGAGGTGGAATTGTAGGGACAGAGTGTAATGTTCTTAGAGTCTCTACACTCCTTGGCACAGTCACACAAGTGTCTTCCCGGAATGGTCTTTCGGGGATGTCGATAACTGTCCTTTCCTGTCCTGAAGGGAGTGGTTCTTCTGGGAGTGGTAGTCCATTTTTATACCTCTTTTTGTCGGAGGCAATAAATGTACTTTCTGCAAAGAGATGGTCGTACTCCAGTGGCAAATCTAAATTGTTTAGTCACTAACTTGCACATTACACACCATTCAGAAGTGTCCTCTTGAACTAAGTTTACGTTGTGTAAAAGATTTTGGTAACCCTCTAACTCTTCTTCTCATTCGTTTGTGTGGATAGTAGATAATGTGTGTGTGTTTTATGCGTTCTCGTTCGTTGGTGTGGATAATATATAGGTGTGTGTTTTATGCATTCTCATTCGTTGGTGTGGATAGTAAATATGGTGTGTTTTATGCATTCTCATTCGTTGGTGTGGATAGTATATAGGTGTATGTTTTATGCTTTCGAGTTCATTTCTGTGGATAGTATGTATGGTGTGTTTTATGGATTCGCGTTCGTTGGTGTGAATGGTAGGTATGGAATGTTTTATGCATTCTCATTCGTTGGTGTGGATGGTATATATGGTGTTTGTTTTATGCTCTCGCATCCGTTGGTGAGGATAGTAAATATGGTATGTTTTATGCATTCGCGTCCGTTGGTGTGGATAGTAAATAGGTGTGTGTTTTATGCTTTCTCGTTCGTTGTTGAGGATAGTAAATATGGTATGTTTTATGCATTCTCGTTCGTTGGTGTGGACTGTAAATAGGTGTTTGTTTTATGCATTCTCGTTTGTTGATGTGGATATTAGGTATGGTGTGTTTTATGCTTTCGCGTCCGATGGTGTGGATAGTATAATGTGTGTGTTTATGCATTCGCGTCCGTTGGCGTGGATAGTAAATATGGCGTGTGTTTTATGCATTCTCGTTTGTTGGTGTGGATAGTATATATGTATATGTTTTATGCATTCTCGTCCGTTTGTGTGGATAGTAAATAGGTGTGTGTTTTATGCATTCTCATTCGTTGGTGTGGATAGTATATAGGTGTGTGTTTTATGCATTCGCGTCCGTTTGTGTGGATAGTAAATAGGTGTGTGTTTTATGCATTCTCATTCGTTGGTGTGGATAGTATATAGGTATGTTTTATGCATTCTCAGTCGTTGGTGTGGTTAGTAAATAGGTGTATGTTTTATGCATTCGCGTCCCTTGGTGTGGATAGAGAATGTCAGGATGTTAGCCATAGCCCAAGACCTGATAGAAAAGGTCTTCAGAGAGGAAATCAAGAAAGAACAAGAAGAATGGACAGAGAAGTACAGACTTCAGAAGCAGAGAGAACAGCAGCAACAACAACAACAGCAGCAGCAGCAAGAACCAGACAGAGGTTTTGTTGACTGCCCTGTGGACACCAAAGAGTTCTCTTTCTCTTTCCGCAGAAGCAGACCGTATCGTATAGGAAAGCTTGCTGCCAGACGGTGACGCAATCTTAGACAGTAAAAAAGATTGCCATCGCTCCCCGTCAACAAAAATACAGCCCGTTTCAGGGCTACCCCAATACCCTAAAAAAGAGATACTAATTCAATTTGCCAAAACAAATTTGTGTTTGTGTCTTTAAAAAATAAATAGAAATGTGTCTATAAGCGCTTCGTTTCTTTTGTCAGTAAAAATCCACCCTTTGTTTTCTCTGTCTTGTCAAATCGTGCATGTCTGTGTTTGTAAGTAAAAAGTAAAAAAGTCAACATGAGTGTTTCTTTTAGGTCCGCGCGTTTGATGTTTTGTTTTTGGTTATGGTAAGTTTTGGTGCACATTCATTCATCACACACACACACACACACACAAGATGGATGCCGGTGAGGACGGACGTGCGCCACGCTGATGCTGATTTCAACAAATACATCGAATTAGGACTTCAAGGAACACAAGAAAAAAACCAACAAAACAGATGAAAAAGGTTACACACACGGGATTTAACAAAGGATATAACCCAAAAATTGAGATTCCAGGCCTACAAACAGCAATCAACACTGCAAGCACATGGCTGCAGCTGCAGGGGGTCACTCCCCAGAACAAAGGAACAAAGGAAAACTGACCATGGACTAGACAAACTACACAACACACACATCGCACAAGGTAAAGAATTTATTTTATAATTAACAATTCCACTATTTACACTAATTTAATTTAATAGTAAACTTAATTTTAGTTTAAATCCCGTTTTTTCAATAAAATAGGACTTGGTTATCGCACAAGGTAAAGAATTCACTTTATAATTAACAATTCCACTATTTACACTAATTTAATTAAATAATAAACTTAATTCTAGTTCAAACACCGCTTATTCAATAAAATTGGACTGGGTTTTAAACGACAATATAGCTTAACATAAATAACTGTATAACAATATTAATTTATTAAAATTAAACCCACTAAAGATTATCCATACTCGATAATAATTATGCAGCAGCAAACGCGATATAAACTAAATAGGAGAGAAGCCCTGATAACTTAAATATTAACTCCAATTTTCAATTCCAATACTGAGTCAAAACTGCATCATAAAAGGATTGAAATTCTCCAATCCAACAACCAATCAAAATCGTCCTAGGATACAACACACCTCCTGCCTAATGTACCCAAAAATCAAGTAATTCAATCCCTTCGTTTCAATCCTTCAAACCACAATAATAGTAACCTACGACCCCATCACACTTACCTTAAATAAATATATTTATTATAATAAAAATAACCAAATTCCTACTATTAATATAACTAATACCTTTACGTCAGCCCAAACATTATTCGTAGCATCAGTTTATTAAAAGTGTCAAAGTAATGAATACAATTTATTTACATTAAACCGAACCTAAAATCAATGTTACAACAAAACCACAAAACGGATCGAAACACCCCAGACCAACAACCAATCCAAATCGACCTTACAAACGAAAACTCTCCCGCCTTGCACACCCAAACAATTGAAACATTTCAGTCCGTAAGGTTTCAGTCCTCCAACTTACATACTAACTAACACAGCAACAACACAAAACGGATTGAAACTCACCAAGCCAACAGCCAATCAAAATCTAGCTAACAACTTAACACTTCCCGCCCAGCTAAACCCAAACCATTGAAACATTTCAATCCACTACGATTACAATCCCTCAAACTATAACATTATCAAGCTATTGTCAATAAAACCGGATTGAAATTCACAAAACCTGTTGTTAAACTCCTGTTGGACAAGTAAAGTCAATCGTAAACAAATATGAAAATGGCGAGGACCAAGCAAACTTAAAGAAAAAGGACAAGTGCAATTGCAATGGGAGTTTGATAATCAAGATTTGAAAAAATCATAACAAACCAGAACAAATACCGACAAAGAAACAAATACAAAAACAGGACAGTGAAGATGAGTTTAGAAGAATACAACTCACAAGAGCGAGCAGAACGTGCAGTACAAAATGCCAAAAGTTTGAAAAAATGGAGGCTAGAAATTTTTTTCAAAATAAGAAGAGTAGAGAGAACGGAAGGATCTTTTCTAGAATGTATACACCATGAAGGGACTCAGTTCCTAGATATGACAAAAATATCCAGAGATCAAGTACCAAGCACAGCAGATGTCATGACTGCAATAAAGGTTCTTTATCCAGATCAGGTGAAAAGAATATACTCGATAAACAGGGAAGGCTATAAAGGATACATGTTGAGATCAAGGGATAAGGAACCAATACTACCTTTGGAAGAGATGACAATTAAAGAGCTACCTGTTACAGTAAGGAAACCACCACCAATCCTGAAGAAAATAAAAAAAAAAACAAACGGGAGAGCTATATTTGAGTGACATCCCTCTAGAGATACCCCTGGAAGCAACAAAAGAAAGATTTGAAGAGAAGTACAATATAAAGGTCATATCGGCCAGATTGGATACCATTCCCTTGACATCTATCTACAACGGGAATAGAATATTTTAAATAGAGAAAGGCCAGTTAAGAGACGTAAAAAGAGCTTTCTATTTATTTGGGTTTCTGACGAAAACATGGTACAAAGGCTGTATTTACCACAGAAATTGTAATAGATGTGGTTTAACGGGGCACACACCACATAAATGTCCAGGAAACATGGATCAGCAACACCAGCAAGGAAAAAACCAACAGGACAAAACAGACTTAAGAACTGAAGTAGAAACAACAAAACAGCAAGTAAGACCCAAGACACAGCATCTAGAAAGCCAACAACTACCCAAGTCACCAGAAAAAACATCTACACAACAACAGCAACAACAATTAAGACAGCCTAAACAACAAAATCCAAAACATATCCAGCCGAGCACGGAAGTACAACAGAAACAACAATCACAAATTTCTAAACAAAAGCCTACATAAATATCGAAGACAGCCAATAAAACTAAACAAAATTCACAAACACAGCCGGGATCCAGCCAGGAAACAGACGCCCAAGGGAACAAACAACAGAATACTCAAATCAAAAGTCTAAAAAAACAACAGACAAAACTACAAGCAAACCCAATAATTGAAACATCAGGAAAAAATCCACAAAAGCACGAAATCAACAAACAGGTAGAAATGGCTTTGACATTGGCAACACTAGGTTCGCAAACAGGGACCGAAACAGAGATAGAAAAAGAAAAAGAAATTAAGAGAGAAAAAAGAAGAGCGAAAAGAAGGAGAAAACTTGAAACGGAAAAACAATGCAGGAAAGAAATGGAGGATTACTTTTTAAAGGAGGATGAAATCCTTGATGAGGAATGGAACCAGCGATAAGCAGAGGACTATTTCCTTCAAGAAGAAAAAGATTGAAAAAAAAATTATTATATACACATACAAAACAGACAACCACTACAAAATAGAATTATAAAAAATTCAACAACACAATAATACTTCAGACAAACTGTACCATAAAGAAAAAAATACAATATAGCACATTTTGACATGTAGGGCAGGAAGGCCTCCCTAAATGGTCTGCAAATATCAAACAGGGAGAGCACCCTCCAACCCCCCCCCAAAAAAACAAAGAAATTCACAAAACCCAACAACCAATCAAGATCATCACTACAAAAGTAGCTACTAACGCCAGACAAAACTCAATACTTAAAACATATTAAAACCCAACGCCTCAATTCCCCATATCGCAATATTAGTAGAAGCAATAAAATAAATACAAATTAATTAAAACTAGACAAGTCCAAAAAAATAAAAAAATAAAAAAATAAAAAAACCACAGACTGACGGACAATACCAGAAAGAACAGAAACCACGAAATGAAAGAATCAACAGCAACAAAGAAAGGAGGAATACAGATGACAGAAAAGGAAGAAAACCAAGAAGAGTCAAAACAAATAAGGAAAAGGAAGAATATAGATGACAAGAGGTAGAAAAATAAAGAAGATTTAAATCAAAGGAAAAAGGAGGAATATAGATGACAGAAGCAGAAAATAAAGAAGAATCAAACCACACGATATTGGGGTCAACCAACAGCCAACAAACCAGGGACAGAAAATGTACGGAGAAAAGATGTATATAACTAATTAACAATAATTTGCCAAACAAAAAAATTTACAAAGAAAAGATACCAATAACTATTCAACACAATTTGCCAGACAAGCATCAAAGCAAGGGGCAGTCCAAGTCGCTCTACCTGCTGCCCCACAAACCCTCCTCCCCCACGGACAAGCGTCACAATTCGGACAAACATCAAAGCAAGGGGCATTCCAGGGAGCTCTACCTGCTGCCCCACAAACCCCTCCCCTCTCGGACAAGCAAACCAAAAACCGGACAAACACCAAAGCAAAGGGGCAGTCCAGGAAGCCCTACCTGCTGCTCCACAAACCCCTTCCGGACAAGCAAAACATATCCAAATCGAGTTACAATTACTCCTCGCAAGAAGGAGATATTGTAGTTCCCACTCGAAATGGACAAACACCCCTTTCCTCACACCTACCCACAAGACAAGCGAGAACGGGCATTAAACGGGAGCTAGGGAATACACACTAGCGCAAACCCGGGTGGAATCCTGTTAGCGGCAAGTCAAGCTGACTATACAGATTTCCCACCAAGAACCCGATCATGGGACCATATGTGGAGGTTGAGGAATGGGGGCCCATTTTCTCCGTCAATAACCAAGGGTCTCCAAATTGGCGAAGGAAGACCGAACACAAAACAATCCTGATCATTTAGATTCCTCGTCAAAAATTTAAACTATGTAAACAACAAAGTGATTACAAGTAACATGAAAAAGAGGGCTCACCTCTCACCCGATTGGAAAACAATTTAGGCAAACGGGCAAGTACACACTGTACACAAAATTCAAACATACACAAATCTTTAAAATTTATAACCCCAAACAATTACATGACAAATTACACAGGTGACTTACACAATATTGGCATAGGGCAGTCCAATAGTATAACTGGACTAGATCTGACACTAAAACCGGCCTTGCCGTTGGGCAGGGGCGCCTTGTTGCTGGGGGTGGTTGTGCCTTGGGTGGCTGTCCTGTGGGCCCTTTCGTGCCGTTTCTGCGCTGCCTCCTTTCCGGGTCTCTTTCCGCCTCTGCGTCGCTACGGACATGTCTGCTCGCTGCTAGGTGCTGTGAACTGAAAGCAAACTAGGGGGTTATGATGCCACCATACTCATACCCCCAGGAGAACGTGAGGGTACAATACTCACACCTCGAAGGGCCCAACCTAGGGCTCTGAGAGGCAGTGGTGGCACCATACCCACACCTCCGAGGGCCCAGCCTAGGGCTATAACCAGTCGCGAAAGCACAGAGTGCATATGCGACTATAATCCATCAGTCAGTCAAGTTTTGGTGCCAGGGGATGTTTTCCTTCACGTTCGTGCTCCAGGAATATAAAGCAGAGCACTCGTCAGTCTGGCTACCATTGTTGACTAGTCAACTTAAAAAGAAGATGAGCAGACTACAAAAACTGTTGGAACTCCAGATGCACCTGGAGCATGGCAGGCGTCTCCTGGATGAGCTGGCTATGGAGGTGGTACAGGAGGAAGCCAGGTTAAAAGAAGAGGAGAGGGAAAAGAAGAAGGAAGAAGAGAAAGAAAAGAGGGATCCTGCCTCATCTCTTCATGAGACCTCAGTGTGAGGTCAAACCTGAGGTGAGGACACCTGCACAACCAGTACGGCCTCCTCAACCACATCCACAACAACGTCAGCCACAACCTCTACCGAGAGCCGCTGTCCCTCAAATTGAAAATTGAGAGGTGGAGGAGTTGGAGAGACAGCGACAAGAGTGGGAGCCGCAGCTTCAGCAAAATCGTCCCCGGGTCTGGCATAGGAGAAGACAGAGGGAACAAGTCTTCACCATCCCTCAGACTGAAAACTGGGATAGTGAAGCCACTTAATCTCCCTCTGCACTCCCAACCATACGCATCAATTGGGAGAATGACTGGAACCGGCGATGCGTATGTGGGGCCAGACCTGGTAGGTGCAACCATTAGCCAAGTGCAATTGGAGTTCCAAGAAAAAACAGCCCTTCTCCGGGCTAACCAAATCTCTAGAAAAGACAGACTATTCAAGTTGCCAATTGGTGTGAATGTAGAGTAGTGTGACTATAGACACTCACTCCTTTACTGTTGTGTGTGTGTGTGTGTGTGTGTGTGTGTGTGTGTGTGTGTGTGTGTGTGTGTGTGTGTGTGTGTTTGCATACGCGTTCGTTGGTGTGGATAGTATATGTTTTTGTGTTTTATGCATTCACGGTCGTTGGTGTGGATAGTATATAGGTGTATGTTTTATGCATTCTCGTTTGTTGGTGTGGATAGTGTAATGTGTGTGTTTTATGCGTTCTCGTTTGTTGGTGTGGATAGTAAGTATGTTGTGTTTTATGCGTTCTCATCCGTTGGTGTGGATAATATATAGGTGTGTGTTTTATGCATTCGCGTCCGTTTGTGTGGATAGTAGATATTGTTTCTTTTTCTTTCTCCCATTCTTTTGTGTGTATTGGTCTTTGTCCCTATAAAACTTCCTCTATCCATATTAAATTCAATTCAGCTACCTACCTACCTACAGTATCGCGTATTCAGGTCAGCCAGTTCAGTGACGTCACTGAAGCTAGAAATTTTGAGGCTATACATGTAGACTTGGGTTTTTCCAATGGGAATTTACACAGTATCGCGTATTCAGGTCAGCCAGTTCAGTGACATCCCTGAAACTTGAAATTTTGAGGCTATAAATATAAACTTGGGTTTTCCACAGGATGTAGCTATAAATAGATACTAGGTCTAAATGAAAAATGTGATTCGCGTTCGTGTTCGGCTGTTGCCATTATTCCCCTAGTGTTGAGTAAAGTGACGTCATTGAAGCTGAAAAGTTTGAGACTATAAATATAGACTTGGGTTTTCCACAGGTTGTAGCTATAAATAGATGAAAGGATGAGAAAAAGAAGAAAAATGTACTGTAGAAGATGAGGTGCTGGTGGAGAAGAAGAAGGGAGGAAAGTAGAAGAAAACTAAACTACCCCATTCAGGGCCACTCATATGTCTCGAAAAGATGTCTACTCTCTCTTGCCTAAAAAAGTTTTAATTGTTGTATAATTTATGTGTAATGGGTCAATCCATTGCCTCAGAAAGATTTACTCTTTCTTGTCTAAAGAAATTTTTAGTTGTTGTATAATTTATGTTTAACTCACAAAAACATTATTCTCTGTTGCAAGTGTCCAGTACCGTGACGTCACCCTACCTGTTCCATTCCTATTGTTCCCATACAAAATTCCCATTGACGCTATAGTGTCCCAGGGTGTGCCATTTGACGCTATAAATCTTGACGCTATAGTAGAAAATGTAGGGTCCCGTAATGCTAATTCCCACTGACGCTATAGCATCGTTTATTTTAATTTTTTATTTACAATTTTTCAGTTTCCGCGAAGGTCGGTATGAGTTTAAATAATTTCAGTACTACTTTAAGTCTTGGTAACATTTTTAAAATTTATCTATGGATTATTTTCAGTCTCCGCTAAAGTCCGGTGCAATTTTAGAAGTTAGTGCTACACTTTGTCTTTGCCATTTCTGACAACCAAAACATCTGCTAGTTACCAGTTTCCATTCAAGTCCGCTAAATGTTTCGGAAATTTAGGGCAATATTTTAAGTCGCAGCAATCTGAATACAATCTTCCGGAGTTTTTCTCAGTCTCCACTAGAGTTTGGGACATTTTGGTAATCTTAGTACTACTTTTAGACTAAACAAATATAATTTAATCTTCTGGGATATGTTCAGTCTCCGTTAAATTCTGGGACAATTTCGTAATTTTAGCGTTACTTTTAGTCACAGTCATTTGAATATTAATGTTCCAGATTTTCTCAGTCTCCACTGTAGTCCGGGACAATGTCGTAATTTTAGTACTACTTTTAGTCTAAACCAATGTAACCTTAATGTTCAGGGACATGTTTAGTCTCCGTTAAATTCTGGGACAATTTCGTAATTTTAGCGTTACTTTTAGTCACATCCATTTTGGCGTTAGTCTTTTCCTTGATTATAACTATTTATAGCATCATGATAATTATGCAAATTTATGAACACCGTCAACATAATTTCAGGTCTAGGTAATGCTTTATATAAAAATCTCGGGCTTGTATTAGTATATGTTTGTCTTAGTTTCTATTGTGCTTGTCTCTACCTAGAGCGGTAGCCACGCGTGTTCAAGTCAGTCCCTTATTACATTGTTGCCAATGTCCCGTATCATCATTAATCTTGAGGGTTATATCGTCCCAGGCTGTGCCATTTGGACCTATACATCTTGGGCCCATATCGTCCCAGGGTGTGCTTTTTGGACCTATAAATCCTGGGCCCGTATCGTCCCACGGTTAATTTCCTTCTTTGGCATGATGAGGGCCCTATCGTCCTCTATTACTACTAATGGAGGACGAGAAAGTTACAATTAAATTTTTCCTGTTTACTTATGGCTTTGAGGAAATACAAAATGTTTTTGTATGTAAAGTTTAGGTTGGGATTGGTCGGTCAGAGTGGAGACCGCAGCATTTTATATGACTCAAGCGCGGACGCGATAGAAAACATCCATACCTTTTTTGGGGTAGGAACGCTATAGGTCATCTCATGGTGAGGGATAGAGAGATGTGAAAGAGCGTATATTCACAGTGTTCATTTTAAAACAAACCACCAACACTTTTTTCAAGAGATAAAATTTTTATTCAATCAACAATTAACCAGCACATAATATAACATAACACATTTTTTCAAATAACCAATTTTTGGCAAGGTTGACAACATTGTGAAGTCAAGTTAGACTTCCACTGATGGAAGTCATTTGGCCATTGATGTACACACTACATTTCCTAGCTAAAGACAAGACATATCCATAATGGTCACAAAACCATCGATCTACTTTTTCATCGTTTCTAGAAGAGTCACGATCAAAATTAGTCACTAAATGTTCTAAAGGATATCCAAGACTGCTTCGTACAAGGACAAGTACGATCTCGTGTAATTCTTCTGGGTAAAATTAGGTTCGAACGGTCTGGTACACAAAGTCTTGCCATCGCGACTGACTTCGATCTTCGACACTCTGTACTGCTTAAACCCGAAAGGATTGGCTTCGTTGCTGACGATACCAACGATTAAACGTTTGGGTAACTGTCCTTGGAACAGATGATCTTCGATCTTGGATCGGAGTCTGTGTGCCGTTTTTGTCATGTCTTTAAGTGTCTTTGTTATGTCTTTGCGTGTGTTGTGCGTCTTTGCTGTGCACACTAACTATAAAATAATTAATACATAGATCAGTGGTTCCCAAACTTTTTCGGGCCACCGCCCCTTTGGTTATTCTCAGCGCCCCCATACCTTACCCCATAGAAAGCATAATTCAGCATTAGCACCCCCCTCCCCCGGTAATCCGACCGTCCCCCCCCCCATCAAAGGGGGCGGTAGCGCCCACTTTGGGAACCACTGACATAGATTATATACATATTTATTTTATTTATTAAATGAAACGTATACCAATAACAGGAAATTTTTCAGCAAAGTTTTAAATGTTGCTAGCGCGCTTCTTTTTTCCCAAATGTATATTAAAAATATATGCCCCCCCCCCCGAATTTGCTGCATCACTACTGAATGAGATAAAATATGTTACAAATAATGATGAATATAAGATTCAAGTTTTGGTGCCAAAAGACATTTCTGAATATTTATAATAATTCGTCATAACTGTGAGTGCAAATCATCATTATCATCATCATCATCATCAAATGGACATTAAAAAAGTGAACAAGATATGGACAATGGAAAAGTAAAATTGGAATCAAATTTCTGTTTTTTTCCACTATTGTCAATTGAAAATGCATATATGTCGGCGTTGCTTTTCTTTGCCCTGTCTTTGCCCGTCTTTTTGCATGCCGGTCTTGCGCGTCATTGCGGTGTATAGCAGGACCCTTTTGGTTACGGAATATATACATGGCGGGAATGGTACTGTAGGCATAGGCGCTGCAAAGGCCGAGTCAGCAGTTGAAAGATACATGTATTGTTTCAAATTAAGAGCCTTTATTTCAGATCTAAGGTATATAAAGATGTTAATATAGGCAAAAGATACATCAGTGTTTTATTTAGTGGCCAAGTTTCAAGACGAATAAAGATAAATAGAGCTGGAATTGAACCAGTGGGCTCCTATCGGGACAACAAACAATGCAAACGAATGTGTGTAGTTGATGGGCATGAGTGTGATTGATTCTTGTCTACGAATTTGAACATGTCCTTAACAGAGAGGTAGCCAGAAGTCAGATATTTTATTGAAAGCTGGCATGACATAAGAACAGACGAAATACTGTTTAAATCTGCAATCAAGAATCAATTGATTAAAAGGTATTGGGGCTTAAAAGAGCTGCGTAATTTGCAAGAAAGGCGTCTGAAAATTTACAAGAGGTTAGAGAAGGCTGCATTAAAAACCGTGTAAACGTGCATTAACTGAAAGATGTAACATGTACAATTTACATGAGGCTAAAGTGAAAGTAGCCCTACATGATCTTTTTTGTAAAACTTTTAAAAGAAAGAAATTTCGTTGTCTAAAGAAACATTAGGAGAGTATCATCAATAAGAAAAACAAACCTAATGCTACATTTTACCTTAATCTCCTGAAGTATGCGGCTATAAATATGGTTGTACCATCCTGTAGTAAATGACATATAAGTCGTGTAGGCATTCAAAACTATTTCAGTAATAGGTGTCATTTATCAGAATTTGATTTCACATACCTTTAAATGGTAATTATTCACATTATTTGGATCCACATACATCCATGTTCCTTTGGAAGGTCATTATTTATACACCCCATGAAATACAGCAAAATCAATGCTAAATTATGTGGATATGCAGTCAACATAAAGGTGTGATCCAGTACAAACTGGATTGAGTATCACACGGTGATGTCACCATGAAAGCACTGCGGGTTGAAAACAGATTCGTGCTACATTGTTATGTGTTATGATAGACCAGACATCCTCTTTCCTTGACACAGAGGCCCAGTGTGGCTGGGTGGACTCGAGTGCTAGCCTTTACCGATCGCTGCTATCTCACCTTTGTCCATGTGGGTTCTAGTCTCATGCTCAGCCAATGTGGGTATGTGAGAAAGCTGCCAGTTTTTTCTCATGGGTCAGTGGTTCTTACCAGGGTTTTCCCCTGGTTCTTCCTCCTCCACCGGTTATTGACCCAGCTTAGTACTAGCTACCATTGTAAAAGTTCATAGAGATACATTATTTTCATCTTCAAGGTTTTTGATGACATTTAAGGTGCAGATCATTCAACATTCATGACAATAGGCTTCGGTTAATCTAGTTAAGCAATAAATTTTAGAACAATTAAAATTTAATTTAATTTGAGTAAATGCGCCTACATGACCTGTATGGATTTTACTATAGCTAGTCAAAACTCAGTATTGTAGACTAATTAGGATTGTTCAAAAAGTGCAGATATATTCCTTTTTGGTAGATGCAGCAAAGAACCGCTTTCCAGGCAAACCAGATATTTCAAACACGCTTTTGGGCATTACTTGAGGTGTTAATAAAATGTTTATTACAGTGATAAAAGCTTCCAAAGAAAAATATAAAGCAGTGCAGTGCAGGCAATGGTATGGTAGACTTGACAGAGTACTGTTTAGACACGCTTATAAGTTGAGTCCAGGTGCAAGCAACATAGACCCTGACTTGCCATTTATTAATTTGCTGGAAGATCAAGGTCTGTACAGTTTGTTTTACATTTACTTCTAACAACTAACGTGGATACAGATCTACTAGTGTATTTTGCAATGGCAGATCTGGGTCTGTGCAGTTTGCAGTTGAACTTGACTTATAAGTATAGATAGTAAATAATATTATCTCATATGTTACAAATGCTAGTGCCTCAATTATTTTCTTTGTCCCTTTAAAATTGTTCTTATGCCCCAGATTTGGAGGACAGGGATGCAGTGTCCACCTTTGGGATCCTTGGTGTAGTACTTTGTGATCCATAGGTGGAATTTCCCAGTACCGAGATGGAACTTTCAGATAGAATTTTAAATAGGCATGCTGCTGCCTTGTTCCAAAATAAGGACAGGCTTCTTTGCACAGTGGGCGTGAGTCATGCAATGAGACAACTATGCCTATTGAATTGCTGTGAGATTGAAATGTTACCTTTATATATATTGATGGCTATGTACATTAAATGTTGCCACTTGCAGAAATTGTCAAAATTACAAGAACATGTTGGCAATTTAACATTTAGGGGCTTATGCTGTTTGTGGATTTTTGATTTGAAGTTGCTGACATCTGTTAGTGTAACATTTTTGAGGCTGTGTCAGTGATGAGTCATCAGATTTCTTAATATGGAGCATACAGAAAGGGATAATTCAGTGAAAAATCAAACTTTTGTCTGAAAAGAAAGCTTTCAGAGAAAGAAGGAGTTACTGAAAGAAAATTTAATAATTGGTAATGACTAAGGTTGAATAGAATCCAGATGTAGAATGGAAGACTCCATAGTGTTGCCTTTTGGTTGTAATCTAGACAGCCATGTACACCACTCCCTTGATAACTCGCGCCCTGATAACTCGTGAACCTGCTTATAACGCGTGGATCTCATTTTTAAAACCAGAAATTACCCCCAAAATAGATCCCTATTTTATGAACTTTATTGAAATCGCGATCAAAATTAGCTACAAAAACTTTGATATATCGCTCGTTTTATCGTCGAAAATGGTAGATAGGACCTGGAAATATTAATCAACATTATAAAATACCAAATTAAAAAATAAGTCATACAGTTTTTTTACATTTTCTTTCCAAGTGACATTCCTAGCACACTGCAATTAACGATATGTAAGGAAATCTCGACCAATGAAAATGTCACTTACGCTGAGTGGAGGCAGTACTTTAATAAATAAATACAAATTAAATAATTTTTTTGTCAGTTGAAATTTGTGTTCTAGTTCTATCTTCTAGTTTCTTTTAAGTGTAATCATCATAAATGCAATGTGTCCTCTTGTAATTAAACGTAAAATGTGTCATTCTACTGTAACAGCTATGTCTGCGAGCATTTCTCTGAGAACCTATTTAGGTGCCGACCGTGTTTTGATAACTGACTTGCGGAAGTATTTGTTGCATTGTTGCAATGAATTAAAAGCTTGCCTCCATTGTATTATCATGTTAATTATGTCTTTTGAATCAAATAATGGAGGTGAAGTAAAAGAAAAGTTAAAAGGCACGAAATCCTACAAACTTAAAATCTAGCTGCCCCGGTCGTATGTCAGGTGAACTCACTTCATTTGATCAATTGAACACTCTTATAAATGTTATTGTGTATGTGACATAAACTACCTTAAATTAACCGACTCATTGGTAACTGTGATCAAAGATAGCACGGCAACCAAGCGAAAAGAATACTATACTTCATAAAATAAAGAGCTTGGTTTCACAGATACGGACCATTGTAGGCATGCGAGTTTCAGAGAATTCTTGAACTGGTACTTTGAGATATTCTCAAGAATGATAAAAAGTTTCATTATTACTTCCAGTGAAATTACGATATCAATACTGTACTAATTGAACAGCACAAAAATTGAGATTCGACGTAGACGATTGTCTCACAAAAATTTCGCTTGCTTTTTTAACAAAAGGAATCTTGTTTGGTGGTGTATCAACAGTTAGTCTAGTTCACTGTTCTTTTCACTCCCAATTTGGCAGGATACAATGCCATACCACTCCGGGAACCTGACTCATCAAGAAAACAAAAAGCAGTGACGTAATACACACGTTTTCGTGTAAACATAATGGTTGTTGAAACCAGTTTGAACGATCTTTCACATGTTGGACATTTTGAAAATAAATGTTATTTAAACAGAATAATGAACAACTTCATTAGAAAAAGTGCATTATTAAAAGTTATTATCGACGTGAATGTAAAATGAGGATTCGGTCATTAAACAGCGAAGTTCCCTAACCTCGACCCCCCTGCTGTTTTCTTGATGTCCAAGCAATTTTTTTTCAATTTTTGGAGGTCCCTCGGTAAGTTGCGCCCTCGCTTATAGTGCGGTCTATGTTTGTGGACCCTGTTGTGTGAGAGTTATCTAGGGAGTGGTGTACATATGTCAGTATTTTTCACAGTAAACCTTTGTCAGTTACTTCGGAGGTTTTATATCCAACTTCGACATCACATGGGTACACTAGCTGTAGTTAGCAAAATGCCAAGGTGCAATTTGCAGTTTGTTAGAGAAAAACTACAATTTGTAGCAGCAAGGATTTTTAACTACCGGTAGGATAATTATACACCAGAAAAACTTATGTGATGACATTTCATCTAACTGGCATCTGTTTGCACAAGTTTTCACTACTTTCTAATGATTTTTTGACAGTAAATTAAGTGAAATCAGAGCCTTCTATTGTAGCCGTACGTCCATGTATACAAAAGTTCAAAAGATGGAGACAAAGCTGTAGCTGCAATTCAAACAGTCCAGTGCACTATCTCAAGCTGGTTACTGGATAATGCCTCGGTTTTTATTGCAGAAATTACATCCATACTCAGAGCTTTGAATTACATTGAAATCTCAACAACAACAAAATTTCGTCATCTGTTTTGATTTCAAACATTGAAAGTCTTGCTTAATCTTAAATCAGACAACCATATAACAGCCTACAGGAGGCTCTCATACAATCTGGGGGGAGCATTCTGTGCTGTTGGATGCCTTGTCACATTGGTATCAAGGGTAATACAAGGGCAAATAAAGCAGCCAGAGCTGCCCTGCAGTCGCCTGTTTCCAAAAAGAAGATTCCTTATATTGACTTAAGATATTGTATGAATTAGCATGTTTGTTATAGCTGGCAACATATATGTGCAGTAAAATCTCCACAAGCAAACTTTAGGACAGTGACAAACTGGAGATGAAGTGGTATTGTCTCAGTTACAAATGGGACACATATCTGACTCGTGCATACCTTTTTAAGGGTGAACCTCAATTGGGATGCATACCTTGCCTGTGTCCAATGGCATTGGAGCACATTCTTGTTGGATGTCAGATCTGTACCTATTGAAACAGAAGTATTTTGATGTGATGTGCTTTAAGATACTATAAGGACATAGTACTAGAGAAAAACATGGACTTTTTGAGGGAATATGAATTTTACAAACAAACTGAATGGTGTTTTAAGGATTTTACATTTATTACCTTGATCGGTTATTTTATATACATTTTGCAGAATTTTAAAATCATTATGTTTTATTTTCTTATCTTGTACTTAATGTTTACACTGATTTGAAAGGATTTATCTTCCTAATAAGTAATTCTTTGTGGAATTCATTTTAACATTTTTTTTTTTAACATTTGTTGGCATTACATAGCCACTGAAGTGTAGCAAAAGAAAATATTGCATTCATACCAACTTGTATAATTATGTTTGGGGCACCTGGTGGCTGACTTCTCTGAAACACTAGCCTTTACCGATAACTGCCATCTCACCTCTATCCGAGTAGTTCAGGTTTCAAGCTTGGCCATTGTGGGTGTCATGTTTGCTAAGCCCCAGCTATAAAGTCATGTATAAGCTATAATTTGCCTGTCTTGGGAATATTACCGTGGCCATGTGTTTGATGTCTAAAGATTGCAGCAGGTTAGTGTTAATCTCTTACGCAAGGTTTCATGACCGGACTGAGACTGGAATCTTTAATCAGCACAGGCGATAGATCGCACCATCTAAACAAAGGCTTGCAGTTATCACACCTAGGTGTTAAAGCTTAGTCCAAAGATCAAAGGGAAGTCCATGGGGTGAACGGGGCGTATTCTTATCCGTCCCGAAGTTGACAGACAGCAAGAGGGACATTGTCCGCAGAGTTTGATTGGATCAGTTCACAGCGATATCCAACTGAAATTGAGATAGAGGGTGTGATTAAAATGCAGGCTGAATGATAACTTTCACAACTCGTTAGCAGAAATTTAGTATTTGCCTAGAGGGATTGCAGATCAATAGGGTTACTCTGAGAACGAAGCCACTCGTAATTTGGCAGCAAAACTTGGAGGTAGATTCTAAGGAAAGAAAAAGCTTCAAAAAGGAAGATTTTAAGGGGACACAGAAATTTGGGTTCCATTGGGTCCCAAGCCTTCAAGAGTTGGAGATGGAATTGAGCCTGTAGCCGAGACGGTCAAAGCCGACAGAAGAGTAGTGGTGGTGGAGAAAGTGGAGGAGGAGGAGAAGGAGACATGAGAAAGTTGAGGAGGAGGAAGAGAAGTACTTGGGAGAAATAGGAGAGAGAAAGGATACACCAGATGAGTAGATATACAAGGACAGGTGGAAATCAATCTCACACTGCTAATCAAGTGATGCAGTAGGCTTATTAATGGGTTCAGTGGAAGGAGTGTAATTGGAAATTTGAGTCATTTGATTATTGAGTTGCTATTAAATTGCTATTTATTGAATTTCAACCTTTTTTGTATATTTAACCATCTAACCGTTGGCATTGCTGACTGGGGGCTCAGAGCTTTACATCTATCTTTCACTAAATTTAACTTCCAACATAATAGAGCCTGAGTGGGACCTCTATAATAGTTTAAGTAAAACATAGGGAGCACCCCACCCCAACCCTAACAATCCTCACAGTGGGTATGTGAGAAAACTGCCAGTAGCTTCTTGTGGGTTGGTGGTTCTTACTGGAGTTTTCCTGGGTCTTTCCTCCACCAGTTGTCCTGGCTGCCATGTATAGCCTATCTTGCCCTGAGAATTGGTGTTAAGCCAAAAATGACTACAACAACATAATTATGTTAAGTTAGAGCTGTTCACAATTGAAACAGTATTGGGATTAACCAGTTATTGAACTGAATGAGCTCAAAAGAGCTGACGTATACAAGATGCCTGTAATGAAAAGGGAGTGAAATGAGATTAATGTGGCTATATTTTTTAACATATGAACCCAAACTTTGCCTGCCTTTACAGAAAAGTTTTGTAAATATTGAGTGATCCTTGACCCTGATTAAATGGGACAAATTCATATTTGTCCTCAAAGACTGATGTTTTTCATCAGTTAACAGGAAAATTGTTGCAAAAGGTAACTCATTTTTTCTGCAACTGTATGACTGCATTTCCTACCAATGCAAACATTTCCAGCTTTTGAATCTGACAAACTGACACCTTGAATTACACAGACAGTGTGACTGGAGTACTGTAAATACATCTAGAAGTGAGGTAAGAAATGTTTACATGTTGATTTGCATGCTATGCCTTTATCTAAACAATACTTTCCTCATGTTTGATATATTTCTCACACGCTTTTCAGATGGATACTGCTTCCTCCCTTCTGTCATCAGCCCCACCCCTCCACCCCGTGCTGCTGCAGATACAGAATTTGAATGCGATGTTTGGCCAACCAGTGGCAGCACCAGTCCTTCCAACACCAGCAGGACAGGGGGCAACAGATCAGCTTGGAGATGAATTGGGACGAATAGCGGAGGAAGGGTTACATGAAAGTATAAGGCATGCATTGGACTTCTTTTATAGCCTTTTAACTATTTTTATTAACTTTTAATTCATTGTCCAGTGTTAGGAGGACTTCAGTTGAATACTATGCAGGATGTCATATCAATATAACCTTTCCCACAATAACTAGCATCCGTATCCGTAATCATCAACACAAACAAGGTCATGACCATATGTGGTGGACTAGAAGTTTAAACATTTGGGTGCAAAGGTGGTATGCTGGTTGCTGTTCTAGATACATGAAAAATATAATTTCAGTGTCCCATACAAATATTTGTATTGTGGATTTTATTGTTAAATGAATACTTTATGGTAAGAAGTAAATTAAAGTGACCAAATCTGATGACAGACTTTTAATATAAATCAAGATAACAGGAAGTACTTGCGAAGTCTAGCATCAATAAAGTCAGATTTGCCTCCTTTTCAGTAACAGATCATGTGTATTGATTGAAAACAAACACACAGCTTGAATTACATTCATAAACCACCAGAGCTGAACTAATCTGTATATTTGCACTGATTAATATCTGCTACTATATTGACATCACAAGGCTATATCTGGGTAACAGATTGTTTTATTTACTAGTGAATATAGCTGGCACATGACAGTTGCATATTTGCAGAATGAAAGAAGAAAGAAGAAAGAGAAAAGACAAAAAGAATTCATATGTGCATTTCATTAGAACTTAGAAGATATTTTCAAATATATCAGTGTAAGTGTATGTACAATCCCAAGATTAGCTAAAGGTTGGGTACCCTGTAATGTTAATGTTTTCAAAAGAGCAGTATTTCTTGTTATATTTGGGGATCATCATCAGACTTTGTCTCCCTGGAGATTAACAACCAATTAAATTGAAGGTCAAGATCTCAGGGAACAGTTGTTTAAATTGTACATTGGTAGTCAAACGATCAAAGATTTGGTTCTATCTATTATTGCTTTGGATGGATTGTTTTCAGACAGTAAGTATGTTTACCATGGGATGTATATATAGCTACTGGTATGGAGGTCAAAATGTCATAGGTCAATGTCACTGATCAGTTTCTTACATTATTTTGGAAAAAGGTTTTCATTGTTTATCTTTGGATAGGCATTACATTTACAACACAATTTACCAATGTACATGACACATGCTTGGGATGATTCAGGCGTCAAAGGTCCAGGTGACAGTTTAGTTTTGGGTGGGTTAATTTTTCAGTGCTATTTGAAGGGACATGATCATCTATTTGCATACATATATTATCGGATTTATATTGTTGGAGGACATAGGTAGTTGAATGTAAAGTTTAGGGTCACAGTGTTGTTTATTTGTTTAGTTGTGTCTTACTAGGGTTGCAGTGACATCATCACAGGTTAGACAATAAATTTACATATTTTGTTTCTTTCAGTGTGGAGGTTTTTTCCAGTTACAAACATAATGAGATTTTGCCTGGCTGTCAACCGCATCCAGGGGACATTGTGGAAGCTGGACCACTCGCAGTGGGTTTCATTATCCTATTGGATGCATGTTTACTGTAGTTACATGTGTAACATTCTGCACTCCACCCCACACCCTACAGTGATTATTACTGATAGTACTAGTGTTTGAGAGCTGACTTTGGGAGATATATACATGAATTGGAAGATTGGAATCTGATTATTAGTCGGTGAATATGTACTCTATGGGAGAAAAAATAGGGGGACTTTGCCAGGCTGCAGTACAGTAATTGATAGAAGGAAATATTTTTTCAAAGAAAAAAGAGTATCACCTGATTGTTCAGTGACTGCACACATTTTACATTGGTTATGTAAAAGATGTACTCAGATTTTTTGTGGTTACAATAAATATCCATGTAAAGTGTTTGTATCTATCTATCTATGCCTATATAGCTTTCTGTCTGTCTGTCTCTGTCTTTCTATGTGTCTGTATATATATATATATATATATATATATATATATATATATATATATATATATATATATATATATATATAAAAAAACACACATAGACTTTAAAAATAAAATGGCTTTTAAAGCGATGGTGTAAAGCAATTTGATAATACCTGGATATATTAAATTGTGACTGACCTATGGCTTATGAATACTCAGAATTATGGTATTAGTAGTAGATGATCGCTTTGGTAATCTCTAGACCATTCACATATGTTAGAAAACAGTGAGGCTTTAGCTGCTAGAGTGGCATTGGCATCATTGCTGCTAAGATTGTGTGTAAATATTTGCTTTGAAAGTTTTAAAATAAGACTTTATTTTATATTGCTGTTCTCATCATTTGTCTTCAACTTTGACTGTTGAAGCGGCACAGTGTTACACTTTTCCATACCTATGACCAGTCATTTATCCATACAAAAATATGATAAGTGATGCATGCAGACTCCTGGCCGGGTCATGTTTTCCATCAAGACATTTCTATTTCTTACATATATGCACATTTCTTCCAGTCTTTAACATTGCCAGATGCCACCTACCCACTTGCAGACTCTCTGCCTAAAGAGATGATTACAGAAGGGAAGCTGAGCAGCCTTCAGCTTGAGGGCATATTGTATGCAGTAAGTAAATGTTTGGATGCTGCTGTTATTTCCTATCAGAATCAAAAGAATTTGTGAGCTTAAAGTGAAACATGTCACTTAGGGACATTCAAGGATCATCACGTTTTCTCATGCTCTGTTCACTTTGAATATATTTTTCATTGGTTTTATAGTTTAGATTCAAGAAATTTTTTAATTATTGTCTCTGTGGACAGACAACTTTAGTACATGGACCGTGATAACCATGAGTACATGGACCATGATAGCCCGATACATGTGTCATTCCATGCATAGGCAATATCATTATAAAATTAAGATTTCATGGTTATAAAGCAGAAACGCTTATGAGAAGGCCTTTTCTCACACTTGCAAAATAGCAATCAAACGGATTTGCTAAGCTAATTTTTCTTATCTCAGTCTTGTTTCAGTCCAGTCATCTTGGTCATGGTTTTCACATGCTAGGAACTACTGCTGTGCCTGGTCGAGTTGTTATAAAACAACAACAGATATATAATGAAAAGAACTTAACTCATAAAGCAACTTATGGTCTTATGATAACACACCATACAAAACATTTTGAGAAAGAATCATGTACTCAAATGAAGTTGAGCTATTTGATAGGGATCCAGGTACACTGGCAGGATTTGCACAGATCATGAAAGTTTGTGAAATTTCAAGTGGCCATTTCATGTTCTTGAAAGTTCATGAAAATGATTTTTTGTTGAAAGGTTTGTGAAAGTTGGCAAGTTTGGAGGAAATGGGAATGTCATGTTTTCATTGAAATTTTCTTTGTTTAAAATATCAGAGTTTGTCTATCCATATGACAACACCTACCATTTGTTAAAGGCTCAGTAAGTGAAGAAAGGGAAGTCTCTTGTTAACCAGGTGTTTGTAGGATTGTGCATGCATGTTTGATTCATCTTTCTCAGCCAGCAGTGCCACTTTCAAGCTGCATTAGTAAAACTATGCCATGTTAGACTCGGAGATTAGTACTTCATCTGTTGTGGCAATTTCATCAGAAAGACATAATAGTAACATTTGCCATATTTCCAGGACAGAAAATATAACTTTCCAAGCAAATCATGAATTAGAAAATAACACCCCCTATCTACCCCACTTGATTCAAACATTGTAATGCAATTGCAAATGAAAACTTCTTCACTTACCAATCAGATTGGTTCATCCATCAGTCCACAAGCTTTTCTACAAGAGGATTTCCACGTAGAATATAATTGTACTAGTAATAGTAACATTTGCCTTATTTCCAGGACAGAAAATATAAATTTCCAAGAAAATCATGAATGAGAAATCTTTTCAGTCACTACAGTCTTCATTAAAACTTTGCACTCTGTATTGTACTGTATTATACCATCGCCATAGAACTTTTTCCAAATTAAAACTGACGAAAGTTAAAAGTCATCTGTATAAAAGGTATTAATTATTATTTTTGTGTGACATCCATTGATTAAATGAGATAATACAGTGATAATAGCAAATGTTTTTATGTTAATGTTTTCTCATGCATAGAACATGTGTACTTAGGTTTAATGGGTCATCCCACTGCCCTCATTTAACATACTTGTAATAATGCATGGTGTATACAGACAGTAGCTCATTTAACATACTTGTAATAATGCATGGTGTATACAGACAGTAGCATGTTGCTTCAGATGCTCATGGTACAGAGTACTTCCAAAACGTAACAAAATTTGTTTCTTTATTTTTTTTCTTCTTTTTTAAGATATGCATATATATAGCTATATTCTGCTCAGATAATTATTCAGATTTTCATAGAGTTCATGACCTGATGACCTTTACATAAAGAGAGAGGCAAAAATAGTACCCGATTAATTCTGTATGTATTGAATCAGCTAAATATATTGCAAATATGCAGGGTTATTTTAATTTAATTGGAAAAAATGGGTGAGAAAAATAATCCATGTTGGTGTTTGTACCAAGACCAGGAAATCCCAATCTTGGGGATACATTATATGTTCCCCACCAGGATCCGCCTCACGGGGAGGTGAATAATATAAACCCTTGACTTTTAACATAATGCCTTGACTGGGATTTCCTTGTCTTGGTGCCAACCCCAACATAGATTATATCATTATCCACTGTCCATCCATTAGCACAAGTTTGTTATTACTACTCTGTTAAACTACTTGGAGGATTGCCATGAAACTTTACCCATTCATCCCAGGGTCATCATAGCAGTTATCTTGAAAATATTGATATTACTACTCTGCAATGGAAAGTCATGTCAACATTGAGTTTCACCAGAAGGCTTTTTTGTGTCTGGTTGGTCTGGTATGAAAACAATGGTGATCTGATGTCCATTGTAATGACCATGGTGGCCAGCTTGAACATCTTGTTTTGCGACTCATTCCGAATGGATGAGCATATCATAATAATAAGGGTTTTCACTGAAAATCTTCTTAATATCTAATTGGTCACTAAAGAAATGGTGCCGATATACATTCGCTATGGCTGCCATGACATCTGTCTTCAAAATCTTTTTATTGCTACTCCAGAAGAATGGATGGTCAGAAGGCTTTTGATGATGTCCAGTTGGTCCTAAATGAAAATGGAGCTGGTCCTATATCCAATACTGATGCAATGACAGCCATCTTGAAAATTTTGTTATCATTCAAGAATGTCAAAGATGGTTTCAGTATTAGGCAATTAAATATAAGAAAAAGTCTTATATAGGATTCTTGCACATTCTTTTTAGCCCTGGGAGCATCAGTCCCTTAGCTCTTGTTGCCAGTTTATTTAAGTATTAGGTGCAGATAATTTGACTATTCATTGTGAAATCTGTGTGGATTTACTGGTTGATTTGTGAAGATATGGTAATTAAGATTTTTTAAAACTCAGACAAAACAAAAATTACGAAACAACTCCTTTAAAGCATTAAGAAGAGTTAATAATAAACAATTCTTCCGTTCCAGTTCATTTTCATTTAAATCAGGTGTTGCAAGGGTGGAAAAATTCTTGTCTGACGGTCCAGTACTTGCTAAATATTTTGGATGGGCAACATTTATTATCACTTGTTCAGAGTTTTATATGGAATATGAAGGGAAACTCAAGAGTTTCGTTCAGTTTTATGAAACATCTTCACCCACACAAGTGGATCATTTTAGTATATTTTTTGTTGCTTTGGACCATTTTCTGCATGCTTAACCCTTTCACCACTAAGTAACTACAAGGGAAAGACTACCATTCAACACAAAGTAACTTTCAAGATCTTAATAAATGTAGGCAACATATTTTCAATGACTTGTATAAATTTTATTTCTTGTGATAGGAACACATATTTGGTACCATTGTAAAGAAGACAAATTCAGGTATCTGCAAATATTCTCGTAAGCAAGTTTAGTCTCACACAGATGATTATACAGGTAAATCAGAAAGGTAAGTTAAAGGTAAATTTCACTGTATTCGCTATCAAATGTTGAATAAAGTGTTTAAAGAGTAATATGTGGTCTGTTTCTGATCCATTGCGGTGTTCTTCCAAATCATGACTTAAATAAATGCAATTTTATCTCAAATTTCAAGCAAATCCAAAGGTGTGTTAACGATATTTCTACAGGTATTTAAAACCTGAAGTATACAAGGTTTTATGTTCATTTCATTGGAAATAAAGATGAAATAAACACATGTTTTGACTGTGAACCAGATTAATTTAGCAAACATCCAAGGCAGTATTTTGTGCAATTTGTCACCTTGAAGATTTTGACTGGTATCATCACTGAAATGCAGGTAGCGTTTTACCTGGACAAACCTGTCACGTGACATAATTTCTCCAAAATTTGATCCAACAAGCCAGAATTTCTCACTTTTATACCAATACAGTTCATCTCTGTCAAATTTCATAACTTCTGTCAATATCAACAGGCCGTAAAATGACTTTTATTTCTGATAATGTGACATCAGTCCAAACACCTTTGTGTTGATTTGGGTCAGTCTCTCGCTTCAGGTGTGTGCGTTGGTATTTGTAAATCTTGCTATTTCTGAAGACACAGTCGCTATAAAATAGCTGAAAATATTCAAGCAGTGTTCCTGATCCATCAAATACATCTGTTGGACCTACATGTTCGGAAAATGTGTGAATATTACGTTCCGATGGAGATTTTGTCCACGGACAAAATTCAGGTGTCTCGTACACATCGGCGAGTTCAAAACCTTCAGATTCCTCATCGTCATCACTGTCGCCAACAATATCACACCATTCTTGTTGTATATGTTCCCTCTCTTCTTGATTTATCTTTACAAGATGAAAATTACCGATATTTTCAATTATTTCACCCCCAAATAATTCCGATTCATCATCAGACGAGTCCGCCATTTTGGATGTACTTAGGCGACTTTGAAGATTTTCCATTTATAGATCGGAAGAAAACCCCTTCTTGTAAAGAACCTACCTTTAAGTCTGAATGTATCCAAATAGTATGCAAATGAATCAATGTATGAATTAAATATTTACTATTGGGGAATCCCAGACATTGACCAATCAGTGAATTTATCGCCAAAACGAGACAGGTATGTCAGACCGGAATACCGGTCAACAGTGTTGAGCGGGAGTTATTGTTCCTGGACTGCTTTACTAGTCTGCAGTGTTGAAAGGGTTAAGAATGATTTGCATTTGCAATTCTCTTGAGCTTTCTTCAGAACATTTTCAATACATCATAATAACCGATATTTGATTATGGTATATTTTAGGTAATCCAGGTGGTTTGAGCAGGCAAATGTTCCATAACTTGCCAAATTGATGACAATTTTGATACCCTCATAAATTGTTTCTTGTAGTGTCAGCGACATCAAATGATTCTTCCCAGTGGACAGAGAGCTGGGTTCTTTATAGGGGATGCGGCTGGTGTGGGCAAAGGAAGACAGGTTATCTCACTACTGTTGTCTCGTGCTGATAGTGAAACATTTACTGCTCTCCTACCATTTCTTGTAATGGTTCTCAAAAAATCTCTAACTCTGTGTTCTCTTAGCTTTTAGTTTGTATTGATGTAAGTTTAAAAATCAATGGTCAACATTGACTTGTTAATGCATTTATTCAAATTGTGAATCTGAATCGCAAGGAATTCATTTTGTTTTCTTTGGTTTGCTTTTTTGGGGGGAGCATACAAGAGCATAGCATCATATAATCCTATAATATTGTTCTTAGAATAAAGAGAGAATATGTCCTTTCATTTTTGTATAAACATTGTCTTTTACTATATTTGAATTTTTATATAGCCACATTTGAAAGTTTTTTTTTTTTCATTGGCATCACCTGACTATTGGACCACTGATGTCAGGGACAGGTTGCGAGAGTTGCTTAGTTACATGAATAGCAGTGCAAATATTGAGTACAAGGTCAGATGTCATCAACACTGTAGTTTTGTCTCATCTGTCAGTGGATTAAATACGTAATGATTACTATACTCACAATGTCTGAGAAAATAAATTGTCTTGATTTGATGCAGATATGGCTCAGAATTCTGCGGTTGGGATTAAACAAACTATAGGGCTGATTGTAAGGTAAGGGCAGTTCTATTTAAATATACATGATACCCAGGGAAGGCAGTTTGTTAAAAATATATGTGAGTACTTTGATTTCACAGAGTTCATATTAAAATGATAAGAGAATTCTAAACTGTATCTATGCATAAGTACCAACTTTAAAAGTGCCTTCCCTGAGTCCCATGTATGTTTTAATGGAACAGGCCTAAAAGAATAATTTTGATGGCAGCAAAATGTCATGCTTAAGCATCAGTTACCTAACTTTTGTATTGGTAATTTTTTTTAATGGATATATTAATTTATTAATCAGTTTTTCAAATCATCATACCAGTCCAAGGTAGTTTTTAATTTTAATTTCAGATAGCTGGAATTATCTTTGATAACTTTGCCAGAGGCAGAACAAGGCACGTCTGGTTCACTATTTCGTCTGATTTAATTGTGGATGCTAGAAGGTAAACGTATATAATTTAGAATATGGTATTGAAGTTTTCTTATCCATTATTGTTGTGTTTTTTTAAATATTTATTTGTTTGTTGTTTTCTTTAATTATTTTTATTTTCTTCTGCTGAAGTGGAAGTGCAGGAGAGCTTAGGCCAGTCTCCCTAATGTTTTAGTTACTGACACGGAAAATATAAAGTTGTGTTTAGGTCCTTTTTATACCACAACCTTTTCCATTCTGTGAAAACATTTGGTACATGTATGCATTTGTGTTCATCCTTGGAGAGTTTCTGTACCACTGGACCAAATGGTCTTTGTTACCTGCATAAGGTGAGTTATGCAAGCATTCACTAGTTGTTAAGATGTGTGCTATATTTATTTGGTACATTTTAGATTCATTGGCATCATACAACATCTTTCTTAATACAAATTAACTTTTATCATGCCTGCAAAAGAAATACCATTCCATATGGTATTTATCGAGGTTTTTCAACAAAATTAAATACCTGCATATACACAAACTTTGATAAACACAACCATGAATATAAGAATCCATGAAATGTTACTGCATCCTAACATTCTCAGTGACATACCAAGACCTTGGCCCCCAGGTGGCCTAGTGGCCAAAAGTGCTTTCCTTTAGTGATTACTGCCTTCTCACTTCTGTCTGCATGGATTTTGAGTCTGGGGCTCTTTCAGTGTGGGTATTTGAGAAATTTTACTAGTAGCATCCTGTGGGTTGGTGGTTTTTACTGGGAATTTTGCGGGTTCTTCCTGCACCTGTTATAATTTTGGCCATGTATAACCTATCATCCAGCGAGAAATTGCCTTAAACCCAAAACTGTGACAAAATACCAGGACCAAACTTTGTGGACAGCATAAAAAAAATACCTGGTTCAAATTGGTGAATATTCTTACATGACAAAGTTTTAAAGATTAAAACCAGAAAATCGAGGACAAAAAACTATTTCCAGGTTGCAATTACTAGTCAATGAAATATTATTTATTTCAAAGTTCTCATAGTATAAACCATTACTTACCAAATCACACAGCTTACATAATGCCAGAATATGACGAAGACCCCCAAAAAGCGATATATTAAACTAGTCTTTACGTGATGTAGCTTTTATTCCTAAATTGCATTGACCCATGTTTCTAGACTTGCTTACTGATGCTAATGCCATTGCCTGATTTCAGGGACCTGTCAGATATAGGATGTTTCCTACGTGTAATAGATGGCTGCCAGGAACTGGACAGAGAAACAAGGTCAGTAACATCCGTTACTACACTACTCTAGCTAGAATTTCTTATGTAGAGGGGAACTATATTAGAATGCTGAGCATCAATTAAAAATTGAATCTGGTAGATAGGACATAATTCTTAGAGAATGTAAACTTTTATCACCATGCTTTAGCAGCAGTTATAATCTTGCTGAGTCCTTCTGTTATTACTCTGTCTCTTAAACATCTGGGTGGAAATTCATAACAGGTTGGTACATTAGTTGCCATATAGTAAGCAACTACAAGAGGACATATAACTTTTTTATCCCTCCCCTTTGGTCCCTGCAAGATGGTCCAAAGTCATAATTAACAGAAACATTGCCACTAAAGCAATTTCATTGGCTTGCCATCATAAATCCATCATGTTTTATAAATATTCCAATCCCAAACCATCCCTTTATATACAGATATACTGACCCCCACCCCCAGACAGTGATCCAGGGGTCATAATGCAAAATGTATAATATATATGATGCATCTACCTGTGTACAAAGGCCACCTGTGTAAGAAGGCCAGTTTTGTCTGATTCCCATGTATGGCCACTACTGACATTTGACTGTAGTACATACAAGGGATTTTAGCTTACCACATCTGGATAATGGTCTGAGGTGTGTGTTGTGGGGGAGGGTAGGGTCTGGTAAGTATGTATTAAAAAGTGTATAGATTTTGGGGGGGGGGGTCATTGAAATAGCTCAGTGTGAAGTTGGTATGTATATTTGTAGGTAGGTATGTATTATGGTTTAATGGTATGTCAGCACATTATGGCTAAATGGTGTAGTGTGAAGATGATCTTTGTATAAATAATTGTAACATTGAAAATATCAGAATCGTAAAGATATATAAAATGTTATGCCAAGATATTTTTGGGTCAAACTTTGGATGTTTTAACTTGTGCAACAAATACGGATAATTTTAAATTGAGCTTAATTTGTAAGCAAGCTTTTAATTTAAGAATATCTTATTTTGTTGATCTTTTGTCAGGTTATAAAATATGTCCATACTTGAAGCTCTTGTAAAATAAAAATTAAAAAAATTTCTTTTGTTATATTTTGATTTCAAGATCTTAAAATGCTAATTTTAGCATCTTGATTTATTGTATATATTGTCAAGGCCACTTAATATAAATTCATTTTCTGTTGAGTGAGCATTTTTTCTTATAGGTCGGAGATAATTGTCTTCAGTATTTATTTTTTTTTAAAGATAAAGAAATATGCATCAAAGGATACTGATTGTTGCATTCAACATCAGTTACTCATCATCTATCTAGTCTCATACTCATAGCATTGGGTTTGTGTTCTTTTTTGCATACTTCACAAGTGTTGTTTATTTCTGAGCAAATCAAACAGTTTGCCAGTTATGTTTTTGGTGCTTGAGTTATACTAAACAACAGAAGTCTATTAACTGGAAGCATTTATCCATATATTTTACTTTTCCAGGAAGTTTTCCTTCCAGAAAATAAAATACTGTAACAAAAAACTTTTGTCATTTATATTTGACTATGGATAACCATAATTGAAGGCTTGGGTGCCTGATTTTTCTTATTGATCTGCCATTATTTTGATCAGTCATCATACCACTATACTTGGCTTCATTATAAACCTTTTATACACTGCTGAGCGTCTACCAGTATAAGACCTTCTCTTATCTGCAGCTTTAAACATAAGAATAATTATCACATGACACTGCTCACCTCTAGTAATGTTCACATGGTCATTAAAGGTCATTGAAAGTCATTGAGAATTGAACCTGTCAATTCAAGGTCTTGAAAGTCATTGATATTTCACCTAGGTCATTGAAAGTCATTGAATTTTAGAGATTTTGCTTAAAAAATAAATAAATAATTGAAAATTTTACATTTGAGTCATTTATTTTATGTTGTGTGATGTCTGGAAGTACGGTTTGATTTTCTGTCATTATGCTAGCAATTCCACTATTATCATAATCCACATGAAGTAATCAGATATCATGCATAGCGGTACTTTCACATGATGTCATTAACACTCTTTGACTTCACTAAGTTTAATTAAAATACAAACAATTTAAAAGTGGAGTGCACTTTTAGTTGCTTTTCTAGTCACAATCTAGCCCAGCGGAATTATGTGCTACAAAACTGTTTGGTTCTAATATAAAGTTATGATAAATCTAATAAATAAGAATCTAAAAATGAAATTAAAAAGCAAAGATATTTATTTGATTAAAATACCTCTGTTTGAACAAGTAGACTATGGCATTAATAGACTTGAAATCCTAATACAGCATTTTGGAATAGTAAATCTAGCATAATAGTCAGTAGAGTGCTAATTTAAGAAAGTTGGACTTGGCAGATCTTGTGTTAGTGAAAAATCCCTGTGAGCTGTGAAAGGGTGTTCTTAGTACAGAACAGTATTCATACATAGCTATGAAACCAATTAACCTGAGAAATAATGATCAGGTTAACGCTTATACAACTAGAGGCAACATCTTTTAAAGATTTTAATAGGGGTCTTACAGAGTGGGTAATGAAGAAAAAGAGATGGATATTGAAGTGTTATGTAAATAATGAAGTATGGCCGTTTCCTCTCCCTCAATTTTGTTCTACACCCCCCACCCCACCCTTATTTTTGGGACAAGGAGGGAAATCCCCTCTTATGATAAAATCCTGGGAGCATCTCTGCATTGGGTCCTGGACAAGACATTCTGTCATAGCTTGAACCATGCATTGATGAAGTTTTACAAATGCGTAAAATACGGGCTACCTAGACAATCCAAAAGGGCTTAATGCACGGTTCATCGTACATGATTCAGTTTGGCAAATATATCTACTGGCTGATGATGGTGATGGCAGTTTATTTTGAAGCTACAAATTTAATCAGATTATTAGAACTTGAAAAGCGTTTTTAGCTGATGCACCCAGGCCGAAATTGAGCTTTGAATTGAGTGGTCACACATGTAATCAGAACTGGAGCTGATGTCATTTTGAAAGCTCGAAAAAATTGGTTACACTGCAAATGTGTGTCAACTTTTTGACCAAAATTGGCACACCATATAATAAATTCATAGCATTTCAAACACTAGAGTTGTAACTTTAATAGGTCTGATCACCAGATTAGGAGGTGTAAACTTCTGGACTATTTATCTGGTGATTGTTAGCACCAATCTGTGGACTTAAAAGCATGGATTCACTCCTCCTTTTTCTTGAGGGGTGTTTTAAAGTAATGTCTAGATATTTTATTTACTTCTCAGTTTTCAGGTACAAGATTAAGTGCAATTGAAACAGTGAATAGTAACACGGATTTATATTCTATGATTCGCTTGGGTTATATTTTCTTTTTGGAGCAAATCAGTGAAAGGTAAATTCTAATATACAATCAGGGACAATTTACTGCAAAATTATTCTTGAGAGAAAAAACATGGGGATGTATGTTTTCACTGTCTTCTTAATTCACTTGAAGAAATGTAGGGATATCACACATTTATTTAATTTACGGTACTAATGTTTGCAAATTCCCAAAGTCCGGACAATTGTAACTACAGGCTATTTTTAGATTTAAATTTTTAATCAGCTTTTGGCGTAATATCTTAAAGTTTATGAGTGACAGAAATTCCATAAATATTAAATAATGAGGGTAAATCCCAAAAAGTTAACAGTTCTCCTTCAAAATGCATTATTCCAAATAGCTTGAGCATGGCTACATATAGCCTTATAAGGGTTACGATAAATTTAATAATAATCTAAAAATAAAATTAGGAAGTAAATATATTTATTTGAGCAAAATACCTCTGTCTGAACAAGCAGAATATGGCATTAATGGACTTAAAATCCTAATACAGCATTATTGAACAGATAGCAAATCTGGCATTGTAGTCAGTAAAGCACTGATTCAAGAAAATGAAGCTTATGTTAGTGCAGAATCTTATTTTGGAGCCAAAGTATCAAAAAGACATTACCCAAGATCAGTGAAAAAATGTACATAATAAACATAAGGAACAGTTTCCAAACTTGTTATAGTTGGCTAAGCTGGCTATGTTTATGCCACATCAGCAGGGTTGTCTCAGCACAGAACAATTCATACACTGGTGAGGAACAGATTAAACTCAGAAAAATCAACAGATTAATACATATGCAACTAAAGGCAACAGCTTTTAAAGATTCTGATTTCAGTTGGACTTGAGCAGAGTGTAGCTGGAAGAAAGATAGATGGATATTGAAGTATAGAGTGAACTATGGCCATTTCCCCCTCCCTCCTTTTTGTTCTATTCCCCCCCCCCCTTTTCATAACAAGTGGTTATCTCCGCCATTAGATAAAATCCTAGCTGCATCTCTAAAGTGAAAGAACTGGTGTAGCAGCTGGAGAAGAAAGTATAGAATCTCAAGGGAAATGGTTAATATCTGGGTTCCAGTGACTTTCTTTTTACATATCATTTCCCTTTCATATTACATTATTTATTTCTGTATTGTTATTGTATTTGTTTCTTGTATTTAAATTAGTAACTGAAGCAAAACACTTGATACCATAAGTAGTCATTGAGAACTGTAAACTGGTCATTGAAAAGTCATTGAATTTCAGTTCTCTTAATCTGTATGAAACCAGTCCAGTAAAATGCCTTTTCTTACCTGCCTTCCATGCATTGAGGGCATGCATGTTTTAGTCAGAAATCATATGGTCTTTTTTCAGAGTCCTAGGTCTGCCAGCTGATTTCAGGGAAGGCGTTGTCTTCAGTACATATGCAACTTTGGTTTCTTCTATACAAAAGGGAGGTAAGAAAGTTGTATAAATTCTGTAGACCACATAATTACATTGTCTTGGTTGGTGCTAGAGTTTTCAAAGTATTTTTTTCCAACAGTTCAGCATATCTTACATTTGTAATGGCAGCAATCACAGGGTATGACAAATCATGTGCTTTTAACCCAAGGGTTACCAGAATGTTGGGGCTGGATGACTGTGAGATCATGCCAAAGGCCTATCAGAATGTTGGGGCTGGACTATAGTGATATCATGCCCATGGGCTGCCAAAATGTTGGATCTGGATTACAGTGAGATCATGCACAAGGGTATGTTGGGGCTGGACTACTGTGATATCATGTCCAAGGGTTACCAGAATATTGGGGCTGGACTACCCTGATATCATGCCCATATTTTTTTAAAATGTTATTTTTAAATAACTTGAACATTTTTTCACCAAGGAGAGCAGTAATTAATAACTTATGACTAAGTTACATTAATTCTTAAAATCAACATTTTCATATTGTCTTGTGGTTTTGTTTTTAAAAAGAGGCATTTTTATGGGTACTTCAGCTTGTGGTTTTGCATGTCCAAGTTTACATATTTGTAGTTATTTAATTTCATGGATTAACCACTGGGTAGCCTAAACAAAAAATACAAAAGAATCAAAGTATGCTGACACTAAACAGCAGTCACTTGAATGATTAAAACAATACTACCACTCCATGTTTTTATCTAAGTGCATGGAATCAGTGGAAGCATGAAAACAATACCATCTGCATAAGCACAAATCAAATATTTGACAAGATCAGTCACTTAAACTATTTTTGCCTGAAAGCTCAACATAAGTGGAAGCCGATGCAGCCAACAATACTGTTTTAATTGGTTATTAAACGACATCTGAATTACAGTGTAATTGGAAGTATTTAAATTTAGGGCAACCAGATAACTGTTTGCCAGCTGGACTTTCCGTTCTAATTGCTCAGTTGGCATCAAAGCTTTCTAACATGTTTCCAAACAAGATCGTATAATAAACCTAAAGCTTACAATTTATTGAACTTTGCTAAGCAATCTTATTTCATGTTCACTTCAGACTTTTTGAAGGGACCCATTACTGCAATAATTTATTTCTGTATAGTAGATTTCTGTCTTAGGCATCTGGAATTACAGTACAGATGAGAATTAATTGCTAGGTCAACATGTGGGTTTGCTCTGCATGAATGCCTATACCACCAACTCTGTGCATCATTTTTTGGTGATGTGTGCATGGTCAAGATGGTATTTTGGTTGTTGCTTGCAGGCAAGGCAATGAGTGCCATTTACCTGTAGAAACAGGTTCAAATCTCAGTAGAGTATGAATTAAAATTCTCTAACCTGAATGATAATGCTATTTATTCATATTTTATAAACATTCTGTTAGTATTTTTTTAAGCATTCTCCTGTAGAATCCAGGGATAACACTTTCTGTTCTGTTTACTGTATATTTGTAATCTTCTATAATTATTTCTATATACCTTGATTTCTGTCTTATGAATCTGGAATAACAGTACAGATAAGAATTAATTGCTAGGTCAACATGTGGGTGTGTCTGCTTGGCATGAATGCCTCTGCCACCAACTCTGTAACATCGTTGTTTGGTGATGTGTGCATGGTCGAGATGGTATATTGGTTGGTGCTGCAGGCAAGGCATTGAGTGCCATTTACGAGTTTACACGTCTAACCTGTATGATAATGCTATTTATTTTGTTTCGGTGGGTGTATAGATCGATTGACAGACAGACAGACATACATTTTTTTGTACACTCACTACTTTAAATTGATATGTGTTTTGAAATCAGGAGTAAGGATAGAGAACAAAAATGGAATAAATTACTTAAATATTTACATGAATAAAATGAAAGAATAATGAAATGGTGCACAAAAATTGTGTTTAATACTTATTTGCATGGATCCTTCATTACAGTGAAACAGCTTTTAAAAATACTAGTATCACAAATTGCACTTACTTTATTCTCTGTAATTCACTTTAAGATTTAACCACAGTTTGTGATCCAACTGAATGAATTATTTGCATAAAGCATAGACAAATACAAGCATGTATACTTAAAGTTACAGGTAGCAAACTTTACTGTTAAAATTTAAATCTCATTTTATTCACATATTTTTAATCCAAAGGAGCAACAAGACTAAACATATTCCTTGAAGCAGTTTGTGTTAATTGAACATTATATAAATACAGTAATTACAGTACAGTACTGATATTCATGCTTCAGTGATTTGCAGAAAAAAGCACTGAATAAATATTGAGTCAATCAAATCTTCATGTACGCGTAAATATTCATAACACAAATAATCCTGTAGCCCTCAAAGACACCCAGAATTTTGTAAAATAATAAATTTTGTGAAATAATTAATAATTCAGACTTTTTCATTGCAGCCATTTAGTTTTGATAGAAAAATGTTGTGGGCATATAATTTCTGGCCACTTTAGCATAACTGAATAGCATAATATATTACTCTTATGACTCCACTTTTGTATTGCTGTATGACAAGGTTTCAGTGATGCAGCCCTCAAGCCACTGTATTAGTCCTTGTGTGGCCCTTGTAGTGATTTGAGTTTGAGACCTCTGGTGTAATGGATTTATTCTTGACAGTTGTTTGATTTGTGGTTATGTTGTTGGTAATATTATTTTATCCATTCTAGCAAACACCATTTGCTGTTAAATATTTGTAGAAGTTAATCCGTGAAATATAATGCCTATAAATATGCAGACTTGGACAGAAGCAAATTCACAAATGTAAGTACCCACAAAAATGTCAGTTTTATTTACAAAACCACAAAAAAAATAAAACCACAATATGTACCAACATTATTTTTTATCAATCCACTATGTACTGTAAACTAAAATCTCATTTCTGATTATACCATTGTGATTAAACAAAATTATTTGGCCGTTGCAAATAAATTGACATATCTAACAAAAAGAATGACTCCACTCTATTTTACAGGAAGTTTATCCAATGCTAGACAGACACGACTGCAGCAGCTAGTGAACTGGTGTGGAGGAGAGGACTTTGATGGTTGTCTGATATTTGATGAATGTCATAAAGCAAAGAACTTTGTTCCAGTAAGTTATTCTAATAAACGTATCTTTTATAATGATTTTAAAATTATTTCCTTACCAGTTAAAGTGGGACTTTATGTAGCCCTTTGTCCATTGGTCACTTAGCAAATTTGCATTAGACACTTGAACTCTGTTTCACCTACACTCATGAAAATTGGCATGTAGATGAATCTGGATGAAAGTAATTCACCTAGACCAAACTTAGGTCATCACACCATTTTGTGACTTGATTTATCTGGGTGAAAGGACCGCTCCGGTGGCCTGGTGGTTAGAGGGTCGCGAATTTGAACCCCAGCCGAGTCATACCAAAAACTTATAAAAATGGTACTGACAGCTGCCTCGCTAGGCACTCAACATTAAGAGGTTAGTATTAGGACTGGTCGGCCTGGTGTCAGGATAATGTGACTGGGTGGGACATCATACTACATGTCGCACACAGACAAACACATGACTGAGTGAAGGTAGCTCAACAATACCAAAACTACAAGCATCTAATGATCAAGAAATTGTTTTTGGTTACCTTGAAAAGTGTTTGAATTCGATATCAGTTTCAATAAATACTGGAAAATGCTTGAAAGTACTCCGTGGTCTGTAAAATTGTTCAGATTTTTGTAACAAAGGTATTTCAGTGGAAATTTTAAGAGCCATTAAAATAGAGATTTGATCATTCTGGAATTATTCTTCTCTGTTGGTTCAAATATGGTATTCGGCCTATCAAAATCCAAAGGAATTAATTGGATATCATGCATAGTGCCCCTTTCGCATGATGTCATTAACACTCTTTCACATCACAAAGTTTAATTGGCACATTCAGGCCTGGACAAGACATTCTGTCATAGTTTGAACCATGCATCAAGGAAGTTTTAGAAATGCATGTTTAAAATACAGCTTACTTAGAAAATCCAAAAGGGCTGAATCCCAGTGTGTTCATCTTTGATAATTTAGTTTGTCAAATACTGGCTGATGATAGTTATGGCAATTTATTTTCAGAGCTATGAGATGCATCAGATTATTGGAGCTGGAGAAGTGTTATTAGTGAGAATTTTAGCTGATGCGCCTTGACTGAAATTTAGGTTTGAATTAAGTGGGTCACGCATATAATCAGAATTAGAACTGACGTCAGTTTGAAAGCTTGTTACACAGCAAATGTATGTCAACTTTTTGACCAAAATCTGCTTACCATAAAACAAATTCATAACTTTTCAAACACTAGATATGTAACTTTAATTGGTCTGATTACCAGCTTAAGAGGTGTTGTCTTTTGGACTGTTCATTAGGTGATTGTTAGTGCCAATCTACGAGCTTATAAACATGGATTAATCTTCTTAATATTCTTCATGCGAGTGTCTTAAAGTATTGTCTTGACATTTTATTTATGACTCAGATTTCAAATTCAAGAACGAGTGCTATTGAAACGATGAATATTAACACAAATTTTTATTCTTTGATTCACCTGGATTTTGTTTTCTTTTTGGAGTAAATCAATGCAAGGTGAAATTCTAATGTACAATCAGGGATGATTTACCACCAAATTATCCTAGATAGGAGAAATATGAGGATATATGTTTTCACTGTCTTTTTAATTCAGTTGAAGAAATGTAGGGGTATCCCACATTTATTTAGTTTAGGGTACTTTAAAAACTGTTTACATTTTGACATATTTGTAGATTCCTTTTTCTTGATGAGGAAACTGCTGATCTTGAAAGTCCAGAAATTTTGACTACATGCTATTTTTATATTTCAATTTTTAATTAGCTTTTGGTTTTGATACCTTAAGGCTTATGAGTGAGGAACAAAAGAAAGAAAAAACATAAATATGTAATAATAAGACAATGGTAAATCCCCAAAAGTTAATAGTTCTTCTTAAAAATGCATTATTCAAAATACCTTGAACATAGCTGCATATAGCCTTGTAAGGGTTCAGATAAATTTAATAAATAATCTAAAAATATAATTAGGAAATCTGGCATAGTAGTCAGTAAAATGCTGATTCAAGAAAGGGAAACTTAAGTTAAGCTTATGTTAGTTGGTGCCAAAGTATCCAAAAGATATAACCCATGCACTGTGAAAAAAATGTGCATAATAACCATAAGGAAAAGTTTCCACTCTTGTTCCAACAGGCTAAGCTAACAACGTATATGCTCCATCAGCAGGGCATCTAATTATAGAACAACAATATTCATACACTGGAGAGGAACAGATTAAGCTCAGAAAAATTTATAGAGGCAATAGCTTCTAAAGATTCTGGTTTCAGTAGGACTCCAGCAGAGTGTAGCTGGAAGAAAGATAGATGGATGTTGAAGTGATAGATAAATAAGAGTGAACTATGGCCATTTTCTCCTCCCTCCTTTTGTTCTACTCCCCCTTATTTTCATAATAAATGGTAGGCCCCTCCAGCCATTAGATAAAATCCAGGCAGCAACTCTGAAGTGAAAGCAGTGGAGTTGCAGTTGGAGAAGAAAGAATAGAAGGTAAAGAGCAATGGTTAACATCAGGGTCCAGTTACAATGACTTGTTTTATAAATATAATTTCCTTTTCATATTTCGTTACATTTATTGCTGTATTGTTTTTGAATTTATTTCTTGTATTTAAATTTGTAAATGAAGCAGAACACTTGATACAGTGATTACCAGTTGTCATTAAAAACTGGAAACTGGCCATTGAAAAATCATTTAATTTCAGTTCTCCTGCTCCGTATAAACCCTGAATTTGTCCTAATCATGGTGAGTAGACTGATAGTATCTCTGAATTTAATTGCGTATATGATTTGTCCCTGAAAATGAAGGTCTGTCCCTGATTTTGATGTTTTATGTCCCTGAACCAGTAGTTTTAGAATAGGCGCATCTGCTTATGTGCTCATTGGTATTTTTTTGCATCGTGTACATCTCGTAATGTTTGAATGAATGGATGGTGTGTTGACAGTGTCATAAAGGCTGGTGAAGTACTCTGCGATGGAGGGCGTAATGTCAAATGTGATTGTCCTGAGCGCTGTGTATTGGTACAAGGGCAGTAAACAAAGACATAGCTACATGTTGACATTGTGTCAATAGGTGAATGTCATTTGAAGTCCCTTGGAAAGAGTGAAAAGCAAAATGAATGAATATTGATAATAGGAATGAATTTAGAATATTTTTTATTAAACATTAACAACTTAATATTGAAAATGAAATTCCCAACTGTAGTCAGTAAGCACCTGTACCCCCCCCCCCGTATCTTCACCTTTAGCTAGTGTCTTAAGCATTACAACATCTTCATCTAGGTCTTAAACATAAACAGAATTAAATAATTAGGTCATACATTTATGGTTTGGACACTTAATAATCAACAGTCTTCTTGAAATTTTGATGTTGTAAATTATAGTGCTTGAATCATGAACTAGGTCAGTGTGACCAAATTTGCATGGTTCAGAGATGTTTGTATTTTGAGCTGCTTGTTCATTACACACTCAATATCTTAGACTCCATTTCATCTGCACTCATGAAAATTGGTATGTAAATATCTGCCAAGTAAGTTAATCATACCTAAACTAGGTTGACTCAACTCAGTTTTCATGCTTGGGTAACTCCTGTATATTCAGCTGTTCGTATTTATATCCCCATTACCTTGGACCCTATTTCATCTGATCTCTTGTATATTTCTTATCTGTCTCATTGACAACCTTCAGAAGTTTGTATTTAACTGGTTTAGATGTATTTGACTGGTTTAGAAGTATTTGACTGGTTTAGATGTATTTGACTGCTTTAGATGCATTTGACTGGTTTATATGTATCTCTAAAACCTGTGCTTTCCTTTCAAGAGACTTTAAACCTTGCTATTCTTAGTTTGCCAGGTTTGAGTTGTGATGTTTATTTTGTCGGCTTATAATGGCTTCTTCATACACAGTTAGTAGACTTTTTCTTTTTGAAAAGTTTATAGTGACATGGTTGAAAGTTCTCTGTTATGTTATGGAAATTGCATCTTCAGAATGTCCCCACAGGTCAATCTTCCAAATCGTGCAAATCTGTTGGGGTTTTTTGGGGGAGGCATGCATTTTTTGAGGGGAGGGGTGTAGGGAGTTAAAGTGGCTGGAAAGCATTCAGTAGGAAAAAAAATCATTGGTTTGGTTTACTAAATTTTAAATTTATGATTTAATATTGAACAAGCAAACAGAAGTTTTCATGTGGTATTCTGAATTCATGCCAACCATTACCCTTTTAGCATAATCATTATGCTGTTTTCACCAAATTATGTTTTACATTTGCCTGTATATAGATTACACTTTTTTGGTACATTAAAAAAAATTGAATAAAAATAAAACAATAAAAAGTTGTCTTTGTCATTTTTATTATTATCTCTTTGATTCCACTCATATAAATTTGAGAATAATCATAAATCACAGCTGTGGAAGACTTTCCTTATTTTCTTTTGATAGAAACTGTATACAATCCATTTTCATGAAAAAAGAGGGGTTTCTTCACTTTGAGCTTTGCTTCACAGATTGTTTATATTGATAAGCTAATTAAGTAGTGGACCAGTCGATGCTTTGAAATAAAATGGTGCCAGACGTTAAGCAAAATGCTTTTGGGTGTGACTTGTTGCTGTTATATGATGGAAAATGTTTGAGCAAATGGATCTTTTCAAACATAAAAAAATGTCAGCTCAGAAAAAAAGGACAAATAAGCACCATGTGCAAACTTTAAAAGACGGATAAGAGAGTAATGTAATACAGCATTGGACTAAGCACATGAATGCTCATTGCAGATTCAAATTCATGGTCATCCAACAAAAGTTACACATGTAGACTAGTTAAAATAAGTGCTGAATATAAATAAGTTTTCACTATTTATTGTGTTTGTACTCTGGTTCTAATCCATGTAGATTTTGCCTTCTGTGACAAAAATTATCCCTTCATACAAAGATTTTAAAAAAAAATGATTTGTTGCATTATGTTTGCTTGGTAGTTGTTGCTCAGGATGATCAGAATTTTTTCCATGCTAAATTCTCTGACAACTACATTTATTTCATCTCTCCAATTCATTACAGCTTCAAATGCATAAATGGCTAAGAGAACAGCACACTCCATTATCCTGAGTTTAAACTTCAATGCGTAACCGTCTTCTTCTCCCGACTGGTCCTGTATGGAAGAAAATGCATTGTCTATTTCAGCAGCTTTATACAGTATATATATATGTGCTGACCAGCTTTCAAGCTGAGAACATTCTGGATGCATAGTCACTTAAAAAAAAAGGAAAGAAATAAGGAAGCACATATTTTTCTTAATTTATAATAAGAAATTTATAGATCAATGATTCATAGGATGTATGCGTCAGATTAAAGATTCAGTAATTTGGATTGTTCATTAAAATTCTGATGCAAAAATATAGTGTCAAAATCTCTCCCTTCTTAATCCCACTGGTCTACTTTTCAGTATTGTGGTTTTTCACAACATTCACCTATGTAATGATAATATGCATTCCATATCACAAAAATCCTTTCATTTTCTCTTTAAGGGCAAGGAGCAAGCAAGCACTAAAGTTGCTGTTGCCGTTACCACAATTCAAAGGTAAATGATTTTCTTTATGACATTTATTCTGCAAATTACCAGAAACTTCTGAGGTTGATTCATCAGTGATTCATATTTAGGAATTAAAATTTTATCTTTTCTTTGTTTCAGTGCTGTGGTTTATCATTTTATGACACAGTGTAATCTTTGCTGATTAAAGATATGAGATAAAAATAATATGATTTTCTCATTGTGAAATTTAAGTCAATTAATTTGACTTTTTGTGAAATTTAATTCAGTTAATTTGACATTTTGTGAAATTTAATACAATTAATTTGACTTTTTGTGAAATTTAATCCAGTTAATTTACCTTTGTTTTGTTCTACAGAATGCTTCCCAAAGCCAGAGTGTTATACTGTAGTGCTACTGGGGTTACAGATGTCAAGAATATGGTAGGGTTGCATTTTGTTTATAGTGTGATTTATGGTGTAATGGTAAGGAATATCTAAGGGTTACTGTTGAGAAACTGGTTCATCTCTTTCACAGTTAGGCATATTCCATGCAACTCAAATCTCTGGATCAGTAGGCTGGTTAGTTCACGGCCTCACGTACATCAGTTACTACATTCATTCCCACCTGAATATAACATTCATCCTCGCATCTTCGAATGACACACAGATTCACCTCAGAGTAGTCAAAACTCATCTTGCACCTTCCCACTAACCTTTGAGTGGAAGGTAATCTCCCAGATACATAGAGAAGGGGCACAAAGCTTATATCACCATCAACATACATGTCAACCATTGCGCTTTTGGTGGAATCATTATGCTTGAGCTTTGTGGATTTGAACTTTGTGTGATAATTTGGTACAGTAATGCTATACCATTTGAGCTATTGAAGCTCGCGTTGTTCAATCTGTATATCATGCAGATGACATATTTCTTCCAAGCAGATTGATATAACTGCAGACGATCCTTTGTTGTTTGCCCAGTTAATGCTTTAGTTTTAAAGAAGAAAGACCCAATTAACAAAATTTAATGAAAAAATACGCTGGTTGTAACTTTTATTTCCATATGGAAATTGACAGATTAATTTAAAGATTACATGTACGGAATTACACTCTGATAGTGAGTGAATTAAACATAGCAGACGGTATCGTGCTGGAAATGAAGAAAAAACCTGTTATTTATGTATAAAATAAATAATATATATGTGCTTATCCTATTATTTACAGCATGCTTTTGGCAACGTAAAAATACAATTCCTGTTAATGTTTACTCCATGTAGTCTTTGTTTACATATAGTTCCAAATGCCCCTTCAGCGCCTCTTCGAAAAATCGTTTTCCCAAGGCAATTTAGAAAGAATGAAGAAAGAGAGAAATGAATGGACAACATTGTTTTTAAAATATCTGAATAGTTATTATTCCTGGAATTTTGTTAATATAATAATGAAGGAAATAATATAGCGCATTCTAGAAATGCGTGTCTAATTGCTCACACGTAGCGATATGTAGGCAGCTACCGTGCAACAGGAGAAACAATGACAATGATACATAGACAGCAAAATTCAAGAATTTTTTAGTTTTTAGTGATTAGCGCAAATGTGCTCACACAAGTTAATATGAGAACCCAAAAATTTTCATCAAAATTAATCAGCGTAAATACCTTGTTTGAGCAAGCCTGCGCTTAGATCTTATTTCTAGTTTCAAGTTGCTCAAATGTAGCATTTTCTCTTAAATTTCCCATACCAGCCCATGTTCAAAGGTTGTGTTTAGGTATGAAAAAGAAATTTATATGCATATTTAATGCAGAATAGGGTGATTTATACATCAAATAATACAATGAGACACAGAGTTGTGATATTTACAAGAATTTTTTTCCCCATAAAAACGACTGCTTCGGTGGCCTAGTGGTTAGAGCAACTGCCTTGGATGCGGGAGGTTGTGGGTTCAATCCCTGGCTGAGTCATACCAAAGACTTACAAAAATGGTACTAACAGCTGCCTTGCTTGGCGCTCAGCTGTAAGAGGTTAGGGTTAGGACTGGTAGGCCTGGTGTCAGGATAATGTGACTGGGTGGGACATCATGCTACATGTCTGCGGCATGACGCCCCAGTGCTAGATATCACTATAAACTGCCACACTGCAGACGTTGTAGCGATATGACTGAAAAATTGTTAAAGCTACGTTAAAAATCCAAATCACACACACACACTCCCCATAAAAATGGGGGCAGAAAATGGCCCTTATTCAATATAGTCCTTTGCAGTTTGGGATAAAAATGCTCTTTAGAAGTTCAAACAGTGTAATTGTACAGTCTTTCCTGCCCTCCAGCAGTCTCCTCTTCAGCTAAGCAAAGCATATGGCAGGCTTTACAAGCTCCCTGCATTTAAAAGTTACTGCATTTTTGCTTTGATAGTGTTTTACCAGCAGTTATTGAAGGTCATTACCATATGACATATGAGCAGGGGATCTAAGGGCTGTTCCTGTAAAACATTGCTGTGACCCAGGGAAGGCACTTTTAATGTGGGGTACTCACTCATATAAGCAATTTAAAATTTTCTGATCATTTTAATATGAACTGTGTGAAATCAAAGTACCGTGGAATATATTTTAAAAATCAGCCTTCTCAAGGTACCATGTTTGTTTAAATGGAACGGCCCTCACAAAGAATGGGCACAGTTTTTGTTTTATCGGATTGAAATGTATTGAAAGCAAGAAAAATGAATGCTAAAACATCAGGTACCAACCTGCAAGCTTAATGTACTGGTAAAAATAAAAATACGAAATTGTGCCTAGTGACAAAATGGCCTCATATCACTTATACAACCTACTTGAACACTCAACCTTATCTGTATCAGACTTGACTCTTGACCTGCAAAGATTAGGCTAGGTATTCTGGTGTCATGTTAAGGGCTGTTCCATTTAAACATACATGGTACCCAGGGAAGGCAGTTTTTGAAAAATATATGCCAGGGTACTTTGATTTCACAGAGTTGATATTAAAATGATTAGAAAATTTTAAATTGCATCTGTGGTTGAGTACCCCATATTAAAAGTGCCTTTCCTGGGTTCCATGTATGTTTTACTGAACAGCCCTAAGAAACTGAGGAGAAAACGTAACGTGCTACCTAATTTCTGATGTTTTGTTTGGTGGAATCTGCAGATTTGATGATAAAAATGGAAGAAGATAAAGATTACATGATTATGGTTGTGTATGTATCAAAATGTTTACCTAATCATTCACAAAGTTAACGTAAGTCCTTTCACTTGATTTATTTTGAGTTTCAGTTCAAAGTTACATATGAAAACCTAAGCATGTTTATATATATACACACACATACATACATATGCATGCAGTAAAACCTTTTGATGTGTAGATACATTCAGTATCTGCAGTTCCTAGTTGATTGTCCTTTATTGCTTTCTTTGTCTGCAGGCTTTTATGGAAAGATTGGGTCTGTGGGGAATTGGAGCACCATTCAAGTCCTTTGAGCAGTTTCTTGACTCAATGCACCGAAAGGGTCTCGGTGAGATAAACCATAATGTATTTATTACATTTAGAAATGATTTATACAGCTCCAAAGCTTGAGTGTATCTTCTGTTACTGAAGAATCTCGACAAGTTTAAATTTTAAACTTTAAATTCACGTTTCTATTCACAGTTGTTTTCACATAACCACTTTTCCTATCTGCAGTTTTTTCATCAGTAGGTTTTTTATGATCTTGATTAATACAGTAATTTAGTAAATTGTGACTCCTAACTTTCCTTTCTTTTCATCAGGATTCTCAAGATGTTTATCATTCACACAATTGAAAAAAAAGGATCTTGATTACCTTGATCATATCCAGTTATACAAATTAAGTGTAGTGTAATTTGATCCTTGCTGATCTGACTTTTGCTTTAGCACAATGACATCAGTTAGTCTGGTTTTATGAATGGATGAGAATTAAACAACTTTAGGCTTATGTGACTTATTTAATTGACAGAGATTTTTAGTCTGAATAAAGAATAATATTCTTTAGTGGGATTTTATTGAGTTGATCAGGTGGCAACAGTTTCCTAACCTAGTTTCCCCACAGCTAAAAATCATTTTTGTGCAAGTGAAATTTCATATACAGAGTCCAGTTTTGACATCAAAAAGGTGGAGGAAGAGTTGAAGAGACCATTTTCCGCATGTCATCTGTGCTGGCTATTAGTGTAATTGTCATTCCCTGTAAATAGCATTGTATATATGCTGTGAGCTGTCTGCAGTGAGTGTATTTGTCAATAATATTATATGGTGTGAGCTGCTGGCAGTGATTGCTATATTGGATTTTCAAATGAGTCCCATAAATTTTATCAGTGCTCAAAAAATCGGATAACCCGATGTTGGGGGCCCCTCTAATTCAGATCAGGCCCCTCCATTGTTCAGATTGATGAAATGCGAAAATATATCTTCAAGATGTTGGAAAAATAGTAAACTATTAATATTTATCCCCATGTATGCCACTTTCCCTTATGAAGATCATCTGTTTGTCATACTTATATCGAAAGTTGTAAACTTTGCGTACAAAGCGAAGCATGTGATCTATGAATGGAGCAGATTGCTTGGGTTACTATAACTAGTGCTCATATGGCTTTAACATTTGATTCTAAAATACTAGTTTGGATATTTATGTGCCAGAAACCAGCCAGAACCAGTCTAGTGGGGACCGGAACTGTTCCAGCAATTGTTGCAACTGGTGCAATGATGCGTGGCTGCAAAATGCCATTAAAGCTAGCAAGTATACTGGACATGCTGTTAATTGATTACTTTATTGTTCTAATCTGGAGAGTTTAGGCTAAATGCAGGATTTTTTTTCAGGTATTAGAAGTAATAAAAGGATCTAATGGCTTTTAAGTGTTTGATTATAAAAATCTTCTGACCTTCGGCAGAGTTGATGAAAGGAAAAGACCAACTGATAATTATTTCGGCAAGAAATGCTTGCGCTATTATTCTGATTTTTTTCCATGGCCTTGTTTAATTACTGTTGTGTTCAGGATGTTTCAGGTTAAAGCTTAATCAATAATAAATCAAATGTCCCTTGCTCAAGCTTGCACTAGTGTGATGAAATAATGGTTAAACAACTGAAGTGGAATCTTTGAACAACATCAAAAGTGTAAACAGAAATTGTATATAAATCTAGACATGCTCCAGTGCTAATGAAGATCAACACGTTTGATCTGCTGAGTGAGAGGGACATTATTAGTGCAATTAGACTATGGCCGACCCTATGACCTAGAGAAAATCTTTGCTTTGCTTGAAATTTTTCGAGATTAAAATAAACACACAAGTCAGTTTAATGTGATTTTGTTTTTATTATTTTTCATATTTGAAGTGTAGCAGTTTCAACGATGTTTGAAAAAAAATGTTGAAAAAGGGGGCAGTTTTGGGCACATGGAAATGTTATGTTGTTTGTTCCACCAAGTGCTCCCAACAGACTGCACAGACCCAGTTCTGCAAGCACATTATGCAACAGCAGATCTGGGTATGAGCAGTTTGCATTTGGACTTGACTTAGAAGCAAGTCTATACATTATAACTTTTAGGTTGTAGTGGAAGCATTGATGTCATAAATTTTGAGATTCTGTGTATAACTTTGGTAGTAAAGCTTTTGAAAATTAGATGTAGTGGGATGCATCATTGCTTAGATTGCAGATGAAACTACAATCTTGGGGATACATCATTGCTTAGATTGCAGATGAAACTACATTCTTGGGGATACATCATTGCTTAGAGTGCAGATGAAACTACATTCTTGGGGATACATCATTGCTTAGATTGCAGATGAGACTACATTCTTGGAGATACATCATTTGCTTAGATTGCAGATGAAACTACGTTCTTGGGGATACATTATTGCTTAGATTGCAGACGAAACTACATTCTTGGAGATACATCATTGCTTAGATTGCAGATGAGACTACATTCTTGGGGATACATCATTGCTTAGATTGCAGATGAGACTACATTCTGAGGGAAACCTAAACAGGTTAGACCACATTCTGGGGGATACATCATTGCTTAGATTGTATTCTGGGAAGACCTTGCACCATCATGTTTATCAACTGTACTGATCTGACTGAGCCTCTGCTAGAATTGAATTGTGAAGTGCTGCTTTCAATTCATTGCTGTTCTATTGTAATTGACTAACAGGCATGGCTGAGATGCTGGCAATGGAGATGAAGATGTCGGGGATGTATGTATCTCGTGGACTCAGCTACAAACAGGCAGAGGTAATGTGCTAATAGAATTATGTTCTAGATAAGTTTGCTCAGATACAGACTACATTCCATGATGATAGATAATGGAATAATAATGTTAATGACATTCTGAGTTTATAAATACATGTATTAATTTTCAAGAGATTACTTTTAATAGTCAGAAAATATCAATAATTCCGGTAATTTTGGTACCATTTATTATCTTCATCAGGTTATTTGAGTATATTGTCCTATATCATTAGGCAATTTGAGTATATTGTCATATTTCATTACTGTTTGAGTATATTATCATATTACATTAGGCTATTTGAGTATATTGTCATATTACATTAGGCTATTTGAGCATATTGTCATATTTCATTAGACTGAGTATATTGTCATATTACATTGGCTGTTTGAGTATATTGTCATATTTCATTAGACTGTTTGAGTATATTGTCGTATTACATTAGGCTATTTGAGTATATCGTCATATTACATTAGGCTATTTGAGCATATTGTCATATTTCATTAGACTGAGTATATTGTCATATTACATTGGCTGTTTGAGTATATTGTCATATTTCATTAGACTGTTTGAGTATATTGTCTTATTACGTTAGGCTATTTGAGTATATATTGTCATATTTCATTAGGCTATTTGAGTATATTGTCATATTTTATTTACGCTGTTTGAGTGACTATATTATGATAATTCATCAGGCTTTTTTTGTATATTGTCAGAATTCATTAGGTTTTTGAGTAATTGTCAGAATTCCTGAGTTTCTGCGTGGGTCTGGAATTCTGGATAAAGACTTAAATTTGAAAATTGCTTTTCCAGGCCTTGAAAAGGTCTGGAAATATTTAGAAATGACTAAAAAGTCTGGAAAAAGTCTTAAATTTTCATTGTTCTCAAAACCGGAAATGTGACTGCTCTTTTCGGAGCTCTTCGGGTGTTACTGTAGAATGCAACATCTCAAGGCGAGTATAGCTGATAAATTCGTGGGAGAAGACCATGCAGTTTTGACTGGTGTTTGCTGGCTCATTGAGGATTAATCTACATTATCCATTTCATGGATTATTTCAGTAATTTAAGTTTTGTGTTGTGATAGTGAGTATTCATTTTAATTTTGCTGGATTTTATTTGATTTGACAATCTTGGACTGATCTTTTACTAGCAAGAACAGTGACTCTTCCCAGCATGTGGATCCGTAAAAATGTAAATAATGGCGATAATACGGCATAAATTGAGTTCATAAACACACAAAAACTCATTTTATGACAAGGCGTACATTTATACCAAGGAATTAGATGATACACGTGTATTTATTTATTATGTATTAAAACCATTGGGTACAGTTTTTTTGTGTGTAATGAATTTTTGAGGTTAGACTTGGAATTGTATTTACAAATGACATGTGATATCTAGAGGCATTGGTAGGCCTATTTAATTTAAAATTTTACACTTAGTATATGCGAAAAGAGGTAAAATTTAAATTATTTTGAAGAAAAGAAAACCAATTCATGGCATTTATTGTGAATATAAATCTATTTTGAATATTGACATAAAGAACAAACAGTCGATCTGTACATATCACTTTATTTAAAAAATAGAATAATCATAAATATTTTGTGAGAACTCTGTGCCAGTTCCTTCTCTCGCACTTTCTGATTTCACAATTTAATGCTACTTCATGAACTGTACGATATTGCTCAAAATTGATCAGAAATTTGAAGAAAGTACAAAAAATTGACAGCCAAAATTTAATGTTGCAACATACACAATTTACACCATAGAAATGCAGATTCATTGTAATAATAAATTAGTGGAAAACCTGTACAGTATGAAAGTGTGAATGAGAAATTTTTAAAGAATGTTGTCCATGTTACTGACATCTTTTGTAGAAAGTATTCAGTGTAAGTTATTTTTCAGTTTGTTTATTCTTTGTCATTAGTTTTAAAGATATAAAAATTTATTAAAACTATCTTATAATAATTTAATTATAACGGGGCAATTTCTGTTACTAAATTGTTATTTCAGATCAACCTATATGTGTACAAGAATATTGTAATGATTATGCACTGTTTTAAGAGTAAGATATAATTTAAACTTTTGTATGACTCATCATTAGGGTATTTTATGAAAAAAAAATGATTGTGGGAGGTCATTTAAACAAGGCACAGAAAGGCTTTAAGAAGTACCAGAAAAAATGAAAAAGTTAATTTATTATTAAAGCTGAATGTTCACAAAATATTTCTATATTACCATATGTAAGAAATATGCAGATTTCAGCTTGTAATAACCACGAGGTTAAGACTTTACAAAAAAGTGACTAAAGACCATTTTTAAAATGGTGGATGGTGCATGTGTTTGGATGCATGGTATGAATTTATTTAAAACAATATCATAAAAATGAGTTCAATTTTGAATTCTGTACACACAAATTATGCATTAAACATTAAATTTTATGAGCAGCATATAATTTCAACATATGTATGACTAAAGAATATATTATTTCATACAAACATGGTGGGGGGGGGGGCACTTGATAAAAATGTACAGAAAGGCTTCCGAAGTACCTGGAACACAGAAAAAGTCGATTTATTCTTATAGCTGAATGTTCACCCAACATTTCTATACACCCATATGTAAGAAATATGCAAATGTCAGCTTGAAATAACATGTGGTAAAGATTTTGCAAGTGACTAAGAAAAATATTAAAAATGGTGGATGGTGCATATGTTTCAATGCGTCCTGAGAATTTATCTGAAAAGATATCATGAAGATGATTCCAGTTTTAGATTCAGCACACTCAAATTACACAGGAAACATTCCATTTTTATTTCTAAAATTCTGAAAATTTCATCCTCTGTTGTTATCATTAGGTCAATAAACTTGTCAGATGGTTAGGCCTGGAAATTTTTATTTTTTGGTCTGGAAAATGTCTTAAATCTTTTTCTGACTTTGTGGCAGGAACCCTGGAATTCATTAGGCTGTTGGAGTATTTTGTGAGAATTCATTATACTTTGAGTATATTCTGAAAATTCATGAAGGTGTCTGAGTATTTTGTTAGCATTCATTAGGCTGTTTGAGTATATTGTCAGAATTTATTAGACTGAGTACATGGTCAGAATTCATTAGGCTGTTTGAGTATTTTGTGAGAATTCATTAGGTTGTTTGAGTATTTTGTGAGAATTTATTAGGCTGTTTGAGTATTTTTTCAGAATTCATTAAGCTGTTTTAGTATTTTGTGAGCATTCATTAGGCTATTTGAGTATATTGTCAGAATTTTTTAGTTCGCAACAGCAGCATGTGTCCCAACCACTATGCTTTTTGGTGTAATCATTACACTTTTTATGCCTAATGACATCTTACACTTGCCTATATTTGGATTATGCTTTTTCAGTACTGTAAAATATAAGAATCAAGCAATAAAACGTCATTTTTGTTAATCATCTCTTTGAGAATATTCTGAAAAGAAAGCCTGTCAAGTAATAATAGCATAAGAGTTCATTTCCCCAATATAGACCTACGTGTACTTTCCTAGTTTTCTATTTACAGCAACTGTATATGACCCATTTCCAAAGAAAAAGACACCGTTACTTTGATTTTTAACTTTGCCTCGCAGATTCATTATATTGACAAGTTGGGTTGTGGTCTAGTCTAAACTTTTAAAGAAAATGGCACCAGATGTTCAGTGAAACAGGCTTTTATGGTTTGACTTGTGGATGAAAATTCTTCGAGCAGATGGGTCTAGTTAAACTTTGAAACATGTCTGATCAGCGAAAGGACAAATCAACACTGCTTTACAAATTTGAAAAGAAGAAAATGAGAGCGATGTAATACAGCCCACCAATTGAACTCATTGCGGAATTTGTAGACTTCACAATTGGTTGGCAAAAGTTAGACATGTATATTAGTTAAAGCGAGTGACCAATATAAATGACTTGTCAGTATGTTTTGTGCTTGTATTCAGGTTTTAATCCAAATGGATTTAGCCCATTTTGCCAAGTATTTTGACCTGCTGCAGATCCAGGTTATCAGAAAAAAATGTACATTTTTCATATGACATATTGTGGTTATGGCATGTAATACACACAGTATAGACTGCACTTTTCATGCTCCGATTATGTTTTTTTGCCACTTATATTAACAAATTTGTGCCTATACCTTGCTTGTGGTTGGTATGTATGCAGCAGTCTATCAACAGTTATGATGTATCTTGTTTGTTACCTCCCCAGTGTTAGCATGGTGTCACTTTTCCAGTAGTGATTGTGGCAGTCGATATATTTATGCACAGTTGTATGTGAGACACTGGATTCCGTGGAAGAGTTCTTTATCTGTTTATTTTTTTTTTTTTAATTTATATATTTATTAATTTATTATATTTCAGTTCCTAACTGTTGAATCTGAGTTGACACCAGAACAGACTAAGATGTATGACACAGCTGCCCATGTTTGGTGAGTTTTGAGATTGCAGCATACGGTAGCCGAGTCTCCTTAAGCTGGTCCAACATTGTTATCATACAAATTATCCAATAAACCATACAGGATTAACATTGATTGCTTTTAAATCTTAGCAGAGCTATGACTTGCCTAGAGGTTTGTTGTGGGAAGGCAAGTGAGATGATTGGTGGCCATTATAATTTCCTTGCTCCATTTTGTCATCTGAAAGGAAAAACACTCATTCAGCTTAGATTCCTTCAATGAGATAATGCAGCACATCTTCCAGCAAGTCTGATTTAAGGAAGACTCTAGTGTTATTGGGATCTATGCTGCAGGGATCAGAATCCATTGCAACAGAAGTCATCTGCATATGACTTTTCAGTTAGCTAACTAAAGCATCTCTGGAAATTTCCACAGTAAATCAATTTCACTTGTCCTCATGAAAGAAATTTGAAGTGTATTGAAAACAAACAACAAACAATTTATGGGCTGGGGTTTTTAAAACAAAAATGTCAAGTGCAGCTTATCATTAGGAACTGACATTTAACTGGGTGTGAATGTGGGAATGGAGTTTTAACAAATATACATGACACAGTGACATTACACAATCAATTAATTTAACCAGTGAGGCATACATATGCATGTACATACATATGACATTGCACAATTTATTTAATTTACCCAGTGACAGACTCACAGCCCCTGTTTGACTTGGAACATTGTCATTTAATTGCCTCATATTGGTGGGGACATCTGTGTCATGTGGACAGATTTTTTGTTATTTTCCAATTTATAATGAGTCAGCATTTATTACTAAGTCTCAGTCTATAGTTATGTTATTTAGTAAGCACAGTCTTATCCCCCAAAATGAAAGGGGGATGTACCAAGGAATCTCACTTGCACGTAACTCATTAATATATTATTTCAGTCAATCATTCATTCATTCATTCATACCTAAACTTATTTTGCATCTCATTTATGACACACATGTGTACTAGAAAATGTGACTATTTATACCAGAGCTCAAGCTAGGTCAGAATGTATGTCTGTCTTTCTGTCTGTCACTGGATAAATTAAATAAATTGTGTAATGTCCTATGTATATACATGCATATGTATGCCTCACTGGTTAAATTAATTAATTGTGTAATGTCACTGTCATGCATACATACGTGCATATGTATGCAGTGCTGGATAAATTGATGAATTGTGTAGTGTCACTGTTTCATACATACGTACGTGCATAATGTATGCCTCACTGAATAAATTAATAAATTGTGTAATGTCACTGTCATGCTTAATTATTTAACTGATGTTGAAGAAAGTTTTAAAAAATGTGCATAATTGGTTATACAAGAAATAAAAGAAAGTTAAAGAACAAAGATGCAGAGAAAAGTAGGTGTGTATGGTGCCATATTGGATAAATCAAGGAAATATAATAGAATAATATTTTTTATTAATCGATACATCACATTTTTAGTGATTATGATGATGGTGATATTAGCTTCATATTTATTTTCATCTGTAATGCAGATGTAATTGAAAGAACTGTTAGAACATGAATACTGATAAAATTGTTGGGAAAATAATAACATTGAAAATAACAACCATGATTAGATATCTTTATCAAATGTCTCATATCCATGTGCAAAGTTGTTGCTTTTATCAGCACCTTCACAAAATAGGAAATGCCAGAATCCTTTGTCATCTTCAGTATACCATTTCTGATTTAACGCATTGTCGAATTTCTGTTTTTTTTTCGCTCTCCAAATTTTCAGAAGCCTTTTGTTTTATAACATTATTTGGATGATCTGAAGTCAAAAGAACCGAATCGTTAGTGACATCTTGACAGTTAAATTCATTACATTAATGTTGTTTACAAATCTGTTAATCCCATTCATAATTAAAAATGCAAGTTGATGTCACAGGCGTTTGACATCATTTTTCTTTAATGGACCAAGCGTGAAACTCTTGTGTTGATGCCGGGATGGAATGCTTCATTGAATCATGATAAGTTTCCTTTTTAAACATTCTGTTTTTGGCTATTAACATGTCACAAGCTATAGTTTCATTGGAAGCATTTTTAGAGATTCCTATCAGGGTCAGTTAATTAGTCATATTGAAAAGCAGGTATCTTAGGAAATAAAGACATTATCTAAAACATAATTGCAAAGCAAGTATGTGCAGAATTTGCCCCCTTGATTTATTTTAATCCCACATGGTAAATCAGGGTGGAGTTGGGCAGTTTGAAGTGAACTTTTGCTTTACTTTGCCATGTTGTATTATTAACCCATTATATATTTTTTAATGAATTCATTAATTCGTTGATTAATTCCATCTTTCACTCAGTATATATTCTGTTTTTTTTTTCTATAGGAATGAGCTGCGCAAAGCACTAGAGAGTGCTGTTGTCAGGACCGATATGTCCAACAGAAGCATATGGTCTCAGTTTTGGTCATCACATCAAAGGTTCTTCAAGCAGCTCTGGTGGGTTACAAATGACATACTTAAATAATTAAATCTTTTTAGGTTATTCCTATTATTGATACACACTCAAACTTTTGCACGCGCCATATATTTCCGTATTTTCTGCAGAAAAAAAATAACAAATATGGAAATAGGGCTTTCAGGTACTAATCATGATTTTGTGTGAGATAAATATACGGAAGTTTGTATTTAGCAAGTATGAAAGTAAAGAGAAAAAAGTACGAAAATAAAGAGAAATCAACCAGGCTTAATTAGGTCTGTATTGTGTGCAAAACATTCTGCAACGGTGCATGTGTATGGTTTCTTTGTCTCCAATCTGTAGTGTAAACAGCATCATGGCTTAGCCACAAGGGCTCATATTGCTGCTTAAAATTTTCCTATCAGTCATACATGTACTTATAAAAAAAATATTTTGTATTGTACATTTATGACTGATAGGTAAATTACGAGTAATGATACGAGCCCACGTGGGCTGTGTGGGGTTCAGAAAATGATTTTGAAATGACATCTAAAAGGAAGAGGGTGAGTGGCAGAAGAAGAATCACCTTCAGCCAGTGACACAAAGAGAGAGAGAGGTACAGCAGTTTATTATATCATATACAACAAGACCTGGCCGTTCATTTCTTCTAGCTTGAAACACATATTTTTGGCGGGGCCTAATCACCCATGTCATCTTGTGCAAAGATTTCCTTATTTTTCTTGAGTACTCAGAAATGCATAATGAACAACACAGTGTAACAATTGATAAATAACTGAAAGTGAAAATTTTATTGGCTCATTTAAACAGCACAAAAGGTCATGTTTGCAAACAAATTTTACTTGCACTTGCAGTGGTTGGTTAAGAAGGTTTATGCATATTTGCGAGAGGCTGTAATGTAACGTCCCTCTATATGATGTCCAAACAAAAAGACTCCCATATTTTATTTATTAAAGAGCATAGCAGATTGTTGCCCTTACCTTACAATAGTGAATAATTTTCTTCATTTTGTGACCCCTGCTAAAGGAAAAGAAACCCATCAAAATTGTTGAAAGATTTGTATATATATCATATCAAGGAATTAAAATAAAAAATTGGATTCTGATTGATGAATCATCAAATCAGAGATAGCCATGCCTACTAATTAGCATTAAAATTTCTTTAAAACCAAAAATTTTCTTTTGCAAATATAACCACAAGGCGATTTTTGGTTGATATTAAACATTTAAAGAAAATTGAGTGAAAGACTTGAAGTTGTAACTGTGAATTTGTACTTGTTATGAGAACTGGCCAGTGTGACAGACCATCACGTAACCAGAGATGCTCCCAGGGCTCATGATTGCATGTTTTGTGCAAAGTTTGTATGAATTGTGAACTTGGAAAGCAGTGATGTGTAGAGAATTCAGCAAATTAGTTGAAAGTCATGAATAATTAAAATGTACTTTGCACAGTATACAATTTTATTCAGCTGTTCATCTTTAAAATGCTTGTTGCGACATAAGTCAAACTGGTAGAAATGTTGGGTTCAGTCGCGACGTGTACTTTTTAGTAATCGTATGCACATCAGGTTTCTTAAGCTGGACATAAATCATTGTTAAACTAAATTTGATTGACACATTGAGCCCTGTAACAAGCATTCTGTCATGATTGTTTGAACCTTGCATAGAGGAAGTTTTACAAATGCACGTTTATAATATGGGCTATATTGAAGAGCCAAAATGGCTGATTTCAAGCGTGGTTCATCTTTAGAAGGTGAGTTTGTTTGGCAAATATTGACTGATCATAGTGAGGAAGTCGGTTTATTTTTAAAGTTAGGAAATATGTCATATTGAAATGGAGTTAAATTAGAATCTGATATATATGCTTGATTGGTAAAAAGAGACAGCAAGTCAGTCAACCACTCATTTCAGTGGTATTTCAAAACTAAATGTAGAAAGGCAGATAAACAAGCCAAATTAACATGCCGACAATTTAAAAATAGAGTGCTATTTACGTTTCTTTTCTCATCACAATTTAGCCGTGCAGAATCATGTGCTACAAAACCATTTAGGCCTATCCTAAAGGTTGCGATAAATCTAATAATTAAGAATCTAAAAAGAAAAGTGAGAAGTAATGATATTTATTCGATCAAAATACTGCTGTTTGAACAAGTAGAATGCGGCATTAATGGACTTAAAATCATAATACTGCATTATGGAACAGTAAATCTTGCATAGTCAGTAACAATTCTAGAAAAGTTAAACTTCTTTTAATGAAAAATCTTACTTTGGAACAGAAGTATCCAAAAGACAATACCTCTGAGCTGTGAAAAATTGCATATAACAACCATAAAGAACAGTTTTCAATAGAAGTCTTATAGAGTGGAGCTGGAAGAGAGAGAGATGGATATGGAAGTGTTAGGTAAATATTGAACTATGATCGTTTTTGATGATAAAATTCTGAGAGAGCATCTCTGCTTAACCAAGTCAATTTATAGCCTGTCAAGTTTTGCACCGCAGACATTATTACGTGATAAATCAAACAGACCTTGTTAACAGTGAAAATTAATTGATTGAAATGCTAAATAAATAATGCTTGACTGGCATCTGGCTTGAGCTTGGGCATTCATCAGTCATTACAGGACAGGTAGACACCGATAAGGTAAACTGTATGAACAAAGTTATTATTTGGACGCTGTCTGTATGTTATAAAATATAGATAAGATTTTAAAAATGATTATATTCTTTTTTAGGACTTATTTAAAAAACTTATTGTGATGAAATTGTTATTATTGGTTCATTTGTAGTATGGGGATGAAGGTTCCATTTATTATTAAAGAGGCCAAAGAAGCTCTGGCAACTGGACACTGTGTGGTTATTGGACTTCAGACTACAGGGGAGGTAAGATTTTGTTGGAACTACCAGAATATTCTATATTTTGAACATAGTTCTTGGTATTAGCTATTTGTGAATAACATGCACCAAATGCAAACGGTTAGATCTGCATTTTTTAAAATTGGCAGACAATGAATATGCAGAGCTGGAAAATAGCAGTATTTCGACCACAACCTTTAGACAGGTTTGTAATTTTGCATGGTAAATTTTGCCAGTTTCCTGTGCTGGGAAATTTGAAGGAAAACTGTATTGTTTCTCTATTTTATGAAAGCTTCATCACAGTTTGTTACAAAAGGTCAGGATTTAATATCTAAATTGATAGTTCATTTTTGCAGACTTTGGTTATTAGTGTTATTCGGCATCTACCAGAAGAACTTATGTAATGAACGTTTATCTGGCATCTGTTAGTACAAGTCTGTTAATATTATTCCAAATCTACACAGAGGATTGCCACAAACTTTTACAGACACATTCATCTCCAAGTCGAGTTGGTTCTAAATGAAAATGGTGACCCTTGGACATCCAACATAGCTGCCATATTGCTGCAGCTTCTACTAAATGGATAGTCACATCGACATGAGGTTTGCACTACTAAATGGAGTTGATCTTGGATCCAATATTGCTGCCATTCTGAAAATCCTGGCAGTGCTGCTACTCCTGAATGGTTGGTTGTATCAGTATGGGGTTTTCTTAATGATCTTTAGTTCCTTTTAAATGAAAAAGGTGATGTACGTACATCTGCTGTCTTGTTGTCCATGCTGCTCCTGAATGGATGTTCACATCAGTGTGGTGTTTTCAGTAAAAGCCTTTGTTTTACATACAGTTGGTCTTAATTGAAAATGTTCCCAATCTTTCATCTAATATGGCTGCTGCTGTGGCCATCTTAAGAAATCCTGTTTTGGCTACTGCACAGTGGGTGGTCATATTGATATGTGGTTGAATCTAAAAGGCTTGAGATCTTGAGTTGGTCATAATTGAAAATATGGTCACTATCATGAAAATCTTATTGTATCTACTCAAGAATGGATGATCATATTTAGACTTGTGATGTCAAGTCGGTCCTAAATAAAAATGGTGCATATTGGGCATACTTTCAAATAGAGCTGTCAGCATTTTAAGAAACATCTGTAAGGTACCCATTGATCCTAGTGATCAGTTACCTGTGTACCCAATCATAGGAAAATTGTGTTGTTGTAAGTTCATACATTGCCAAACCCCCTCAAGAGAGGTATAAGCATAATTATTACTAATATAAGTTACAATAAGGCATAATCTGAGAATCAGTTGATATATTACATGCCATAATTACAGAAAAGTTGTGAAAAATATGCATTTATTTTTACTACTTACCTGGATCTGCAGTTAAAATTCTTGTCACGAATTGACTAAATCCATTTGGATTATTATGAGAGAATGGACACAAAACAAACTGATAAATTATTTATGCATAACACTCAGTTTGAGTAGTCTACATGTGTAACTTTTGCTGAATGGTTGTGAAGTCTACAAATGATGAATGCTGTATTACATCACTGTCAGATTCTTCTCACAAAATTTTAAAGTGCTATTGATTTGTCTTTTTCCTCATGCAACATGTTTTTAAGTTTAAGAAAGTCCCTCTCCTGTAATATTGTTCAGTCATATAATATCCATGAGTCATATCAATGAAACCAGTTTCGCGTAATATTTGGCACCATTTTCTTTCAATATAGAATTATCCACTACGTAAGTGTATATAAAAATATAATAAATCTGTGACAAGTGGTTTCACATTCAGTAAACCCGCCAGTTTTCTCGGATATGTTTCATGTGCAGTTTCTATAAATAGAAAATAAGGGAACTATTTGAAGTACATGCTCCAATGGTTGCACACATCAAAAAGATAAGATCAGAAGGAGTACTACAGTGGATTAATGTGCAGCAGCCAATAGTCGCATGACATGAGCCTTGAACTGTACTCATTATTCTGTGTTGTGATTGCTCCTGATGTTCCATGATGTCTTTGATCTGAACTTGGAAATGTTTTGTTTTATTAAATGGGTACCTGGTTGCCCATTTTATTACCCAGTTTATTGTCAACAGGCGAGTACCTGGGTACCTGATGACAACTTTACTTTCAGATATCCATATCAGGACTCATCCAGAATGGTTTTAAACTGTTGTACGAGTTTGAGGCCAACATTTTACACCTCATCCTTGTAGTGCTTTGGTCTATTATTGTTGTATATTGCCCCCTTTTCTGTTTGTCTGTTTAGGGCCCTGCTGAGTATACTATAATAAACAGGGACATTTCAGTGCACTAATCACTAATAAATCCAGTTATTGTTATTATTATCTGGCTTATTTTATACTCTCTATGATATGTTCACAGGCATCTTTGGAGAGTGAGCTTATGAAGTCCAAAGGAAGTGTCACTGGATTTGTCTCCCTTTGTAGAGAGATAATTGTTCGCTTTATAGAACAGTTCTTCCCAACAGTTATTCAAAACCAAGTGAGTTATTTTGCTGTACTTTATCAGTGTTGAAAAATGCCAATTATTGTTGCTCATTCTTTAGTAGTTGAGCCTCCTTTTAAAAAGCAAGCTGAGATAAAGGTATCACTTTCTCAGTGGCAAAAACAATGTTAATGTCAGAAATGCTAAGAGCTTATTTTAAAGTTGTATATTAATAGCTTTTACAATTAAGATACAGTAATGGTATGTAATGACACAGCAGAGGAGATGCAAGACCTTTAAAGTCCGATCTTGCATCTGTTAAAGAGCAAATTTTCCTGTGTCTCTCTGTAGAATACATTTTGTGTGTGTGTGATTTGTATTTTTAATGTAGCTTTAAAACTTTTTCAGTCATATCGCTACAATGTCTGTAGTGTGGCAGTTTATATTGATTTATAGCACTGGGTCATCATGCTGCAGACATATAGCATGATGTCCCACTCAGTCACTTTATCCTGACACCAAGCCAACCAGTCCTAACACTAACCTCTTAATGCTGAATGCCCAGCAAGGCAGCTGTTAGTACTGTTTTTATAAGTCCTTGGTATGACTCGGTTGGGGTTCGAACCTGCGATGTCCTGCATCCGAGGGGGACACTAACCACTATGCCACCGGAGTGGTCAGAATACATTATGTGAAAATATAGAGCTCACTACTTAAGTGATTTAATAGTAAATGTTATTATCAATAAAAACCTCAATTTTTCCCACTACTTAAATTTGTATGTCAAGGATCATTCTGTTACTTAGTACAGTCTTCTATTTTAAGCACTCAAATGTGTTGCCATGAGTACTGACCCGTAAGCTACCTTATGAAACCTAAGCTGTGATTATGATTGGAAGAGTTTAATAAAGCACTGAAAAATCAATTCACTCTATTCAGATGAAGGGATAATTGTCACAGAAAAATGAGCACTATATGAATTCACATGTCACACAAATGGAGAGAGTGTATTGCAGACCTGCCAGCCCTTTTGATTTTTCCATGTCTTATGGATAAGACCCTTCAAATACAGACTTTCAGAATAAAAGCACAAATTATGGAAATATGATTGTTTGCGCTAAAATCTAGAAACTGGCTTGTCCATATTTGTTTTGGCTCCGGGTTTCATGTTAGTGTCAGTGGAATTAGGTAAGGAACCTGATTAAATTTACTGGAGTACCTCAGATGCTTTACTCTGTGTCTTTTGTGATGCAAAACATCTGCATGATCAAGCTTTTGCTTATTTTTCTTTTCAAAATAGTGTCTAACAAGTGAGATGTCATCATGAAAGGGGACAGTAAATCTCTTAAAAGGTTTTAATAGTCAGAAGAATAAAAGGGATATTCAGATTCTTGGGGAAAAAAATCAGAAAGGGCAACAATTTATGTTTAGTGGACATCGTGTGTTGATTTGAGCTCCGTATAGTTTGGAATTGTAGTTTGTCAAACTGTACTGGAGGTAATTAAGGTTCTAGTAAACTTTACAAACTTCCGAGTTGAACACGATGTTTGCCATTACTGCATTGTCATCAGTCTTGACTCATACTTCTGGACTTTTAAATGGATGCTTTCCAGCTTGACAATAGCAGTACGTGATATTTTGTTACACCTTAGTGAAAACTTGTCCCACTTATGCAAAAGAAATTGACTGCCTTACTGAGGTCTTAGGGTTGGCAGGTCTGTCATTGCATTGATTGCTCAAGTGATATAGTGCTCATTTAGAGTTAAGGAGGTTCTGAGTTTAAGCTCTTGAATGGCCATGAATATTTTACCTTGTGACAGCGGTGGGATTTTGCACATAAAGACATGTTATGCTCATCAGGAGTTTGACTTTCAATCTTAGTGGGTGGGTCTGTATGATCACAAATAATGAAAACGTGAGGACATGTCTTAAAAAAACAGGAATATGATACAGAAACAGGTTGGGTGTATTGGCTTGGATAGCCTTAGAGTTTGGGAGGTCCTGGGTTTGATGCCTGGTTAGGCCTTGAATATTTTTCCCTGTGAAAATTCACATGATTATGAGAAATCCTGGGAAAAAATATTGAATGGAAGAGTGTTGGAAAGTGGCCATAAATTGAAAAGTGCCATTACTTGCTTGTCAGTCAGTATTGTTAAAGTGAGTGGATCAAATTGCTGTATGGGAAGGAGGAGGCCATCTTGACAAAAAGCTGATTATGTGATTATCTTCCCTATTATGTTGTTAAATATTATCATTACTTCATGTGTACAGACGTAAATTTCCAGCCTTTTCATCCTAAACATCAAAGAATTTAGTGATAGAATCAGAAATTTGTCATGGAGAAAGTCGTGGAAAAGTCATCAGGGGAAAAAAAATCAGATTTTGTACAAACCCTGCATGTGTTACAGGGTTGTCTTGAATGGTGGTATTGTTATTAACTTATTAGACAGAATAGAAGATTAGTAGCATATGATATTGTAACAGTAAAAAGTTTGTGACTTAAGCAAAAAACTTTTAAACTATTAATTTGTTTAAGTTTCATATCTAAACCATGTCAAGATGTAATAGAAGATCATTATTTCCCACAGAAAGATGGTGATCCATGCGAAGACGCATGGAGTGTGACGGCCAAGAAGATGTTGTTAGATTTCAGCCGCAAGATTTCTTTACCTGACAGGTACATTGGAAAGCTGTTATTAGAGCCTATATTTTTCATCTAATATTAAGGAAAGATGTAATGGTTGTATTTTATGGGTCTAACAACATTTTTCAGCACATGATAGGCTGTATATGGCAGCCAGTACATTTGGTGGAGATAAAAAAAAACTTGAGTAAATCCCAGAAGATCAGCTGAACTATGGGAAGCTACTGGCAAGCTTTCTCACATACCCACTTTGGCTGAGCCGTAAACTCAACCCATGTGGACAGAGATGAGATGTCAGTGACATGTAAAGGCAACCTTAGACCACTTGGCAACCAAAAGCACTTGGCAACCTACAGCACTTGGTAACCTACAGCACTGGAAAATTGTGATGCTTGTTTTTATATAGTCTTATTTGGCCTGTTGACTTGTCTCTTTAAAAATAAGAAAATTAATAAAATTATTGTAATAGTGTTCCAAAAACAATCAAGACATGTTTTCTGCTTGTGTATATCAAGAAATAGAGTAAAAATTAGTATTCTGCTGTGTAAATGGTTTGACATGTTTAAACATTGTTATGTAGTTTTTAGATATAACATGGTTCATACAACCTTAAAAAAAGGTTGTATTTTTAAGTAATTTTAAAAAGTTTATTTTATCCTTGAGAAGTCTTTGAATTTCTCGAGAAACTTGAATTTTTTTCCAATTTCTTGGGATTGATCCTCTTAAATGTACATAATAACATTGGAAGGCAATTTTTTTAAAATATAAATATATGCCTTGTTACTCAGATTTCACCAAATATTCACATTAAAATGATACAAAATTCAAATTGCATCAATGGTTGACTACTCCACATTAAAATGCATATTTTGCTGGAACAGCCATTTGAAAATACAAAACAGAAATGGAATGAAATTTATTTTTTTTCAAGTCAAGAATTTTTTGTTATTTGTGAATTATTTCACTCCAAAAATAAAGAGATAAATGCAATAAAATTGGGTTGATGATGTAACGAATGAAGTCATTAATAGATGGAGTAGCATTCCTTATCTGCATGCTGATTACTTATGTGATTCTTCTAAGAGTTTGTATACCTATATATAGAGTAATGAACAAAATAAGATAAATTTCTGTTTACATGATGACAAATATTCCTTGTAAATAATTGGAAGTCTTTGCAAATTCCTTGAAAAACAACTTTCTGCGGCCGTATGAATCCTGTTAAAGTTGATATATTAAGACGGTTTTTATAACTTCTTGACAGCCCTCTGGATGAAATTATTGACAAGTTGGGTGGACCTCAGAATGTTTCTGAGATGACAGGCCGCAGGGGAAGAATTGTGCGCAATTCTCCTAATGACACACCCCACTATCAGCATCGCACACCAGATTCCGATGCTTATGGCGCTATTGAAAGCTTGAATGTACAAGAGGTCAGTAATAAGAATAAGTGGTTGGTATTAGGGTCCCAAATCAAGATGTGTGAACTTTAAAGCAAGCACCTGTTTTGTCTGTCTATCTTTCTGTCTGTCCATTCACTTCTTGTAACCACCATATCTGTGCAGCCCTTACATGTACTTGGATGCTCTTTGGCAGATGAATTACATGTTACATCTATGAAGGTTTTGCCTTGGTAGGTCCAATTCTGACAGAGTTATTGCCCTTTCTCTGTCAAGTCTAAGTCATCACTACAGCAGATTCTTTGAAAAAGAATAACGCAGGAAACATTAGCATTTTGATGTGTACATCAAATTATAAATCAAATTCTGCGTCTTAGGCTTTTCCCTCAACTCCATTTGACAATACCTTTATATATCTCATCAGGATAGACATCTGGTTGCACTAGTGTCCCATTTTGAAGTTCCATTTCCCAGACTGGCTTTCCTTCACAACAAATTGGGCATTACAAACTACAAAACTTGTCTTTGTCAAAATCAAATTTGACAAATCAGCCTGGAATAAAAAACACCATTCATTTTTGTCACGACTGATGCCGGCTTGCCATCAAAAATATGTCCACCATTACTGAAAATAGAAGAACCTTTAAATGATTCTTGTAAAAAACTGAAGAACAGAATTTGACGGACATATCCTAGCATGAAAGACTTCAATGTTTGAATGAATGATGGCAGTTTGCCTTCTTTATGGTCCCACTACTAAATTTATAAAAAATACGCTTTAAACATATCAAAAACTGTTTTTCAGAATTTATCCAACGTTTTATAAAGCAGTTTTGTATGAAACCTTTAAATTTTATACGCTGTTGCTGCTATAATATGTGGCTGCTTTTACTAGAAATATAAAAGCCTTTAAATGGCTTCTTATCAAAAATTCACTTAAAAACTTTGACGACATTTGGCAGAAATTCTGACATGGTACCCATTTAGATTTTAACAAATGACACCTATATACTATTAGTTATGGCCAGTGTTACTAAATATAGAAAAACCTTTTCACATCTCCAAAACATCTGAGCAAAATTTGACCAAATTTCACAGAAGGCATCCTGGCAAGAAGGCCTTTTAAGTTTGTATAAATATTGCTGATTTGCCATCAAAGTTGGTCACATTACTAAAATTAAAAAAACAAAACTTAAATTATTTCTTCTCAAGAGATGGTCAGTAGAAAATAGCCAAATTTGCCAAGCATGCTGGCATAAAATCTTGTAAATTTTGCTTTAAGATAATGACACCTCATTTAATTATACCCTTTCTACTAACATAAAAAAACCTTTAAATGACCTCTCCACAAAAATTTGTTCACACAGAATGTTACAGAAAGTGTCCTGGCATAAAGCCATACAGGTTTGCAAAAAAATGCTGATACAGTGCCATTACTAAAAGATTTAAAAACTGTCATCCTAACTCAGATTTCTTGTCAACAATGATAAACTGCTGTGCTGAAGTTTCGAAGTCGCATTTCTTCCAGATTTCTCCATATTCCATGCATGTGCAACCTCGCCAGGATATGTTCCCAGGTAGAGATTTTTAAATCTACCTGTATGATGTAAATGTAACTGGATTAATCAAGGTTGCAGGCCACATCAATCGTGCAGGCCATAGGTTGCACATGCCTGCTGTATTGAGCTAAAACATTTGTTAAATATTTTTGATGTATTAAGTTTGTACACAGATATGCTTGGAGTTTCTGATTAGTTCCCTGACTTAAGTTTTAAAAGTCATTTAAGTTATCTTGGCAAATCTAACCTTATAATCTTGAAACATTTTTTGCAGAGGAATTATTTTATGGAGGGACAGAAAGAAGTGGCCATTATTTCTGATGCTGCCAGTACAGGTATATAATACTTTGATAATAAAAAGAACACGTTCATTAGATGTATATGATTGTCAGTAAAAACAATTTTATTGTTGCGTCATTGATATGAAATAATTGCATCAACAAAATAATCATGTCAACAGAGGTCAAGTTTTTATGTTTAGGCTATTTATTTTGCTGCTGTTTGTCATAAGTCTATATATTTGTACATTGGTAGATCGATATATTCATTTGCCCATCCTACATCCATGATACAACAAAAACGGTTAAGCTTGGAGTGAAGAATTTTGACACTTTATCATGGTCATAATTAAAAAGACTGATTATATTTTAAGGCCTTTAAGCAGCGTTTTTCGGGGTTTTTATTATTATTATTTTTTTATATATATTCTTGGATGTTTAGACTGTTTAGAAAATGAAAACATTAGGATGATATAGTAGAAGCCACTTGAGGAAGACAGACAAAATTTGGTGCGTATGTTTTTATGCTTATGCAAACAACCTTATTAGATTTTAAAATCATTTAAAAAATTTCACATTTTTATTATTTATATATATATTAACATGCACTCATAGTAATTATTATAAATAAATTATATAGTTAAGGTTTCAATAATCAAAATTTATTGGGATGTAAATTAAACTATTTCCCATGATTTTCTCATGAAACTCCTATCAGTTTTAAGTGAAACACTAATGTGAAAATTATGTGTATTTTCAGTTTAGTATACATTTTGAAAAATATATTTCCTGCTATATTTGAAAGATATATTCACTCATTTAAGAATTAAAATAAATCTTGTGTAAAAACTTATATGTGAAAATGATGCAAATAAAATTTTATATGAAAATTCTCATGTGAGTTTCAGGTGAAAACAAAATTAAGTGAAACTCTTCTGCTTTTAATGGGAATGAAATGTGAAGCATTATTTAATAAGTGTATGTATGTACATAATTACATATGCATGCATGCACTTACACACTCACATATGCATACATACACTTGCACTTATCAACAGCTCAAAATACAATAATGGAGATATCGTATTTGATAAGAGACAGAAGTCACAACTGTTTCATTTATTGTCCAGTCAGTCCCAGGGTTTATAGAACTATTATACAGTTAGGTTAAAAATGATGTCATATTGATTACATCATATAATGATCACATCATTTCAGGCTGCACTGTAAGAGTTAAGTTTTGTAAAGGTTGATTACCTTAAAAAGAGTTGACAAAAGTCTGTGCTTATACTTGCTACAATATAATCTAATCAAGCTGTGATGCAACATGATATAATTTTAAGTAGTTGCCACATCAAGGAAGTTCTTTGTGTGTTACAATTGGGCTTTAAATTTTTTTTCTTCATATTTTATTCAGTAACTGCAGTTACATAGAATTTGCAAAAATGTTACTAATGCTTAAATGTACACTATTTTAATTCGAGTACTGTTTATAATCAATTGTAGGTATATCCCTGCACTCTGACTTGCGCGCGGCAAACCAGAAGCGTCGAGTTCATCTGACTGTGGAACTACCATGGAGTGCAGATAAGGCAGTACAACAACTTGGAAGGTCTCACAGATCTAACCAATCCAGGTTGGTATACAGAACCACATAGTCCTTGCCTTGTCTAGCTGAAATGATGGCAAGATTTATGTACTGTATATAATAATAATAATATTAATAATAATAATAATAATGAGGACTTCGTATAGCACCTAATCTTTAGAAGCTCTAAGCGCTTTACAACATTTGACAACACTTAAAAAACATTTATAATGATATGATATAGCCACCTATAAGTCAAGTCCAACTGCAAACTGCACAGACCCAGATCTGAAATTGCATAATGCACTGGCAGGTTTGGGTCTATGCAGTTTGTTAGGAGTATTCAGTAGAATAAACAACATAGACCCTGATCTGCCAGTGCATTATGCAACAGCAGATCTTTATCTTGTTATTTGCTTTTTTTAACTCCACTCATAAGCGATTACAAATTGTTTCATTTTTTTTCTGCTCATGTTCCAATATTAAGTCTTGTATTCAAGTTTTATGTTAAAGATTGAAAGTTTCATGAATCATGCTTTGATTCCCAGGGAAGACATTATATCCAGAACCCTTGCTTATTTGTTTCAGATTTTGTGATACTTATTTTTCTGTAGGAAACAAGGATTACAAGTAAATATATCAATGTCAGGACCACAATCTAACTTTTTTGTACCCTGATTTTACATGTTTTTCATTGCAGTGGTCCATTATACAAGCTCTTGACTACAAATCTAGGAGGGGAGAGACGATTTGCAGCCTCCGTTGCTAGGAGACTTCAGTCACTGGGTAAGCTAATTTAAAAGGGAATCTCCTAAAGAGCATAAAGTGTTACTCGTGTCTATATGTGTGTGATTTAGATTTTTAATGTAGCTTTAACAATTTTTCAGTCATATCGCTATGATGTCTGCAGTGTGACAGTTTATAGCGATGTCTAGCACTGGGGCATCATGCCGCTGACATGTGGCATAATGTCCCACCCAGTCACATTACCCTGACACCAGGCCGACCAGTCCTAACACTAACCTCTTAATGCTGAGCACCAAGTGAGGCAGCTGTTTGTACCATTTTTAAAGTCTTTGGTATGACTCGGCCGGGGTTCGAACCCGCATCCGAGGTGGACGCTCTAACCACTAGGCCACTGGAGCATGTCTATATGTAATGTCATGTCATATCTATCAAAATTTTTTTTCTTCTTAATAGCTTTTAGAGGATTTGATGGAATGAAATCAAATTTATTTTGATGCTTTCACATTGAGAAGGTCTAGGCAAGGTTTTATTGTCACCCTCTTTTTGACAAAATTTAAGAAGTTTTGGGTCCTGTTTCAACCTTCACTTCAGGTCATCATAATGGTTGAGGCAGCTTTGTCCTGTGGACACATTTTTGAGTATTCTTAACCAAATTAACAGTAAGGGTAAGTCTTATATCCTAATGATTGAGACAGTGTTTGTTCTAGAGTGCATTTTTGCACAATTTATGAATAGTTTTGGAAGCCTGGCACAGACTCTTTATTCAGCAAAAAATAATTTCTATGTCAGAAAGGTAATGCAGTTGCAGTTATTTGTTCTTGCTCACAAAAGTGCTTGTTTTTCTTGCAGGCACAGATAATCAAACATTGCATGGCTTGATCCAAACTCTTGTATTTTCACATATGAAACTATAAGGATATAATTTTCACATGTGAAAATATAGAAATGAAAAAATGTCAAAATGATTTCACCAATAATTTTCTATTATATATTGTTTTATTGTAGTATTTTCAATTTGTTTAACAATACCAAGCATTTTGTTTTTAATAACAGCTGTATAGAAAGCGGTTAAACGTTGTGTTATGATACAAAATTTGGATTATTCCAGGAAATAACTGAAAAAACAATTTTTTTTATTGCACTTTAGGGGCCTTGACCAAAGGAGATAGAAGAGCAGCCACAGGTGCAGATTTGACAGAGTTCAACTTTGACACACCCTATGGTCGAAATGCCTTACGGATGATGTATCACAACATTTGTCATGTATGTGTGACAGTTCTGTGTTACAGCTGTCTTTTTTTACTTAATATTTACATCTAACTGAACAATCTGGTAGCTTTTGCTGTGGACTGGTTTGTTATTTTTTTTTCACTACCCCAGTAATTGAATTAACCATATTTTTTCACTTTTTTATCATGCATTTTATTCTTTTTAAGTGTACTAATATTTGCAGGCGAATGTTATCCATTATTGCCCTCTTTCTTTGAGAACATTTCTCCAATAGCCTTGTCTAGTGGATATTGTGCTGGAGCTAATGGTGATGAGACTATAGCCACCAATCAACACTGTAGGAGAACAGCTCCAAATGGAGAAGGCAATAATATATTTAAAATTTTCACATGATGCAATATGATGTAATATATTGGCATTTGGTAATACTGCCAGATGTATTTGGTATAGCACGTGACACATGATTGCATAATTTGCACAAAATTATTGTCTCCTGGCACTCAGAAAGACACAAAACAACAAGCACTGTTTGCAAAGAAATACATGTTCCATGCATGTTTATATTGTTCTCCTTGGAAAAGTCTACGCTGGCTTTATCTGGAAATATCAGTGCACCAGTCAGTGACATAATTTTCAATGCTGAGTTCTGATTGACTGTCTTACCTATGTGTGTCATGTGCCCCAGAACTGCCATGTGGCAGAATGAAGAAACAACTCAATCTTCACACACATCTTAATCTTTTTTGTGAAATAATTCCAGAGAAAGGACTGAAAGTGTTCAGAATAAACAACAGAAATTTAAGTCAGGGATGCTTACACACACAGTGAAAGTTACAGTTGCATCTACAGTGATAACTCTAATAAAAATGTTGTAATAATAACGAAGAAAAGAAACTATTTCTCTGCTGTTAACTGTAACACCATCCAAATAAATGAGAAATAGGAGATGCCTTGTAATTGGCATCTGAAAACTGGGCAAGAAAACTTGTTTACTCAAGGAAATGCCATTTTAGAATGTCTGCATTGGATTGACATTTAGAATTACTCTTCCTTAAAAGGCTGTTACTGGGAATCAGTGCCTTCATGGTGAAAGTGTAATGATTTTTCTTGATACAGTCATCATTTCCAGTAAGTTTTTCATAATAAACACTGAGGATCCCCCCCCCCCACCTGACTTGGTTGATATTTCATTTTCTATAGGTAAGAGTACGTACAGCCCAGATTTTTGAAACCCTGGTGTAGTAACTATATCCACATATAGTTATGCCCCTTGTCAATCAAATTCTTGTCATCAGCTTGGAATGTAGCATGTAATCAGCATAACTCATACATCATTCAACATATTTAGATGGAATTTGGTAAGAACATCATCTCTTATACCTAGCTGTGTTTTTTTATGAATTTTATATTGTCTGCACCCTTTTGAATAACTCAACTCTGTCCGTGTTCGTTTGAATCTTGCGCTTAGCCAGTGTGGGTATGTAAGAGTGCATGCCAGTAGCTTCCCATGGGTTGTTGGTTCTTACAGGGGGTTTTCTTGGTTCTTCCTCCACTAGTTAAACTGGTCGCCATGTATTGTCTATCTTGCTCTGAGAAAAGGTATTAAACCTACGACAAAATTAACAAAAACATAGCTATTACCATTATCAACCAATTTTACATCCCTGCATGGGATGTTGCTTGTGATCAGCATAGCTCAAAAACCATTGATCATGCTCTGTGGCAATGTATCTCTTAATGGGTTTTGTCATGTATGCTTTGATTTAGATAGAGTTGATTTAGTCTGTCAAGGAGTTGAATTTCAAGTGTTCATTGTCATCATTTAGTGAAATGGTTCTTAATCTTTTTGTGCAGCAACCCAGATCAGGTTTATGGTGTCAGCCTCGCCACCCATGAGATGCTAAAAACCACTTGGGTAGGAAATTTCAAATTAATGTTGATCTTGGCAGCATGGCCTCCCAGTTTTGGGTTGTGACCCATGGGTTAAGCATCCCTGATTTAGAGGCCATGATAGCTTCAGAACCTTTTCTACTTTTGGTTTTCCAATAAAAATGCATATGTTTAAGACTAAACAGTAATTTATTGTGAGAGATAGCCTTATCAATGTACTTACTGTTGATGGCTCTAGTTTTTCATTAAGGATTCCCAGGATAGTGTAATAATTTCATGCAATGTCTATTTCATTTCATTTATGTAGCAGTTACACGCAAGTAAATGTACTGTATATCAGTATAATTTACTCAGGTATATATTCTGTTGTGTTTTTGTTTCTTCAGAAAACACTTGTTCCTGGGATTTTACTAAACACTCTGACACAGGACAAGTATGACTTCGACCAGTTCAACTCCATCATGCAGGTACTTCATTATTTGAAAAAAATGTTTTACAGATATTTTATTTAGAATCATATTACCATATATACTTGCTTATTAGTCAGCTCTGGCTGCAAACATACAAGACCATCATCTGCCATTGCATTATGCACTGGCAGAGCTGGGTCTATTTTGCTTGATCTACTGATAACTCCTAACAAATAGCATAGATCCTGATCTGCAACATATTGTGTGATGGCAAGTGTAGGTCTCTGCAGTTTCATCTGACTTGTAAGCCAGTATGTATGGTTAGCATTTTGTTAAATGCATCTTTCACATTGTTTTTGGGTGACCATTTGAACATGATCATAAAGTGATTGATAGGGAGTGACATCATCAGGATAATATTGCCAAGAGTAAATTCTATTTGTGCCTATAATATTATGTAGTGAATAAAAAAAATCCTTCCTTAACTTTTCTGGCCACTTGAATAATCATCTTCACAATTTGTGAAGCACTTGTATGTAAGAGACAAACAGAGTGAGCTATTATAATTTGTAAATTCTGAGAAAGAGGGTGATTTTTGTAACGCAGATTGTGCAAGAGTGTCAGTATTCTTTTTCTTTAAGGAATGTCTTGTGTTGATGGGCCTGGTGGAGATAGATACATTACGCTCAGGTCCACAGATCAGAGAAAAGGACGCTGGAGATGTCAGCAAGTTTCTGAACAGAATTCTTGGACTCAGTGTGGAGAAGCAAAACATGGTTGGTTGATAGATGTCAGCATTACTTTGCTTCCTTCAGATATACTTTATTCTTTTACGGCTTGTAGCAAATTTTACCTTGCACAGATTCTATAGCCTTAAAATTCATTTTTTTGTTGTCACTACTCCTGTTTTGCATCTGTGGTTTGTTTTGACATACCTTATTGGTATTTGTGAAAAGCTGGCATAAACTCTTTATACCTTTGGGCCATTGTTGGTACAAAATAGCTGTAGTTGACACAAATTAATTCCTAAGGTGTCCATTTTGTTTTAATTGATTAATAATATAATGGAAATCTCTCGACTCTTTCAAATTCCTGAGCTAAAAATAACATTTCCCAGAAGTAAAAGGTACTTTATCTTGCTTTGATTGGTTCGTATCCTTCTGAACTCTTATCTTTTGGATATGTGGTCTTGGTCACATACTGCACCTCGTGATCGTGGTAAGATTTTTGTTGACTACATTGGAAAAAATGGCTGCCTCATGGCTTCGTGCAAGATTACTGGTATTGAGTGAGCAACAGTTTGAAATTTATAAAATGCTAGTTTGAACAGGTATTGAAAAGATCTCAGGAACTTTTGATGAAGTTTGGAAACAGAAAGATAAAAATTGTTCAGGTAGTAGTTAGTTCAATTATTTTAACCTATCTGTAATTAAATTAATGTAATCTAGGTACTCTTGTCATTTACACTTCTTTGCAGTGTTTGGTTTCTTCTGTGCTTTTTTCAAGTTATATGGACATAATATATGGTGTATTGATCAAGAAAGATGAAAACCTAAGTTCTTATTTTCAAAAAGTGAAGAATAAGGACAATAGGAATTAAAGATTTTATCTTAGATGTGTAGTTAGATACTATAATAATCAGGGCATATTATTGGATGTGCAGCTGCAGGATTTGCACTTTTTTCTAAAATATTACCTGAAAACTCAACCAAAATGCAAAAAATAAATTGTGCATCCTATTCAAGCTCCACCTGTATTTCTGTTATAAAGCCTTCAGATATTAAGAAAATTCTCCATATTTTTTCAAATGGAGAATGGAATGACTCTCCTAAAATTGTCCACTCACTTTCAGTTTGTGTTTGTTTCCTATTTGTTTGGATATGATGAATTTTTGACCACCCACTGCACATGTGCACATCCTTATAAAGACTCAAAAATCCACACTTTTCTGTACAATTTTACAGATTGGCTGGGAGGTTTGATGATGAGTAGTTCTGGCTTGTATTTCTTAAGAGTAATTACCTATGTTTCATTTTGAATAAGCACCCTAATGATCTGTTAACACTATAGCATTCATGCTTTTTGTTTGGTTTCAATCATATTCACTGTGAAGCCTTATCATATTAAGAGCTCTGATGATCTTCACGAGGACCAGATATTAAAAAATTGTATCCCTTGGTAGACTTAGAATCAGCATCCTATTGGCCTGTGAACACAAACATTCATAATTTTTGTTATATTTCATAAACTGGCCATGAAGCTTCACCTCATCAAAGTCCCAGATGAGTTTGATAATGAGTTTATTTTTTCTGTATCTTATACAGTTATAGCCCTTTATTTATTTCAGTTTCAAAAATAAAGCATTCCTATGGATTGTAAACATTGCTGCATTCACACTTTTTGTTTGATTCCAACTAAGGGCTGTTCCAGTAAAACCTATATCCACCCCCGGGGATGGCACTTCAGAAAAATTTCTGTAGGAGGTTGTGTTTCAAACTATTTTGATTCTGACAGTGGAAGGTTGATTAGGAAAATCACTTCTGTTGTGGGTTGTGTTAACAAAATGAGAAATCGCTGGTGGAGTTGTCAGAAAAAAAACCCGAATATATATTTAAAATCGCATCCAACCCCCCTCCTAGCGGTCTTACGTGAATAAAACATTCGGTCAGAAAATGATACCAGTACACGCAAGTGCACCTAATTTGTACGAATTCCTGTACTTTTAAAACGGTGATACTCATTCCGCAAATTATGTCAGTGTCGCGGATAAAAAACGTGCTTTGTGCAGTATGCAATTTTTATTCAACTTTTAACTTTAAAAGTGCATTTTGCGACGTAATTCACGCTGCCAGTAGCAGTAATCGCAGCGTTTGACGCGACATCCAGATTCAGGAAGGCAAACGTTAAAATAGCTGGATACTTCGGTTCGACATGAATGGCTGTTAAACTAAATTTGATTGGTTCATTGGGCCCTGGAACAAGCATTTTATGGTAGTTTTAGCCTTACTTTCATCATGGAAGTTTTACAAATTCGTGTTTCAAATAAGGGCCACACAGGAAACCAAAATGGCTGAATCACAATAGGGTTTGTCATCAGACGACGTTTTCAGTCGGCAAATACTGGCTGGCGATAGCTATGATGACAATGAATTTCATGTATATCAGTCTGTTGGACATTGGGAAATTGTCAGTGGAAATACCAGTGTGTGATTTTGAGCCCAAAATTAATGTTGAGTGCGAGTCCGATGTATGCGTTGGATGGACAGGATGCCGGTTATATTTATTCAAGATACCCATGTCTGAACAAGCAGACTATGGGAATGTTGGACTTAAAACCCTAATACAGCATTATGGAAGAGAAAAAATCTGGCATAAGAGGCAGCAAAGCACTAATTCAAGGAAGTGAATCATTGGCAGAGTTCATGTTAGTGAAAACTTTTCTTTTTGGAACAGAGATATCCAAGAGAGAATACCCATGGGGCCATACCTGTGAGATGTTGAAAATTGCACAACCATAAAGAACAGTAACTTGTTCAAGCTAGTTATGCATATGCATTTCAGACAGCAGACAGTGAAAGGGAGTTCTCAGCACAGAATCATGTTCATACACAGAGGAGGAGGATCATATTAAATTCAGAAACAATCAACAGATTAATGCTCATAGGGATCATCAGAGAATCCCCATACAGCATAATTAAGTGTGTGTAGCTCTCTAGTTGGCAGAACCACTATGGCAACAAAAGAATAATGAGACTAACTTTCATATCATGCAGATGTATTACCAAATGAAGTACATGCTCTCTATGTGCAAAAATTGAATGACATTAAACATAAAAAACTGACTGAAATGTGTAAACTCAAAGCAAGATGGATAAAATTTGTCCTGTTTGTGTTTGGTTATTCCTATGTATATTTTGAGGATGTTGATATTTTCTGCAGACCTTTTGGCACTTAGTTCCAAGCCATCATTTGGTATTTATATTACAAATTGGGTTACTCTTATCTAGTACACAACATTTTGAAGCAGTGTCATGAACTAATGATGAAATTGATGAAAAAATACTTGATGTCATTCTGATATATGGATTCTTTACTACACTACTAATCTGTTCATCAAGATTCTTTTTTACCATCTCCTTTAGTTTTACTGGTACCAATACTTTTAATAAAATTGTAACTTCTATTTTCTTACAATCGAAATATTTGTGATATGTGTTATTGTCAAAAGGTAAAATGTGCTTAGTTTTGTTGTAAAATCTAAAACTATTAATTAGCAAGGGACTGAAGTAAATAGTGGGTCAACTTCATGTGTGCAAAAATTATTACCATATTACAGAGTATTGTTAGAAACAAAAGAATAGTTGTACGAGATGTATTTTGCAAAGTTATAGAACCAGCACTCGTATTGTAACCACATATTCCATTTAAATAATACTATCATTATTTCTTCATATTCCTATCAGTTTTTCCCAAGTGGTATTGATTTCCTGATCTGATGTTGTTCATTTCTTGTGCAGTTTTTACACATCAAGAATTCTCAGTATCATTAAACAACAATGTAATCTGCACCAAATTGAGTTGTTTGAGAAGAAATTCATTTTTTAACCCCAAAATCACTGAAGCTATGAGTTATGGCATTAAAGTTTCACATTAAATAACATTTAAAGTTGCCATGATAGTAATTTAGGATGCAACTGTTCTAATTTCACCTTTGGTATATTCAGATCTTGAATGTGATGGAGGAACATGGCTCCAAAAATAAACACATCAATTTTAGAACCTGTTCATTGACTATGAATCAAGTATATAATCAGAGTCCAACTGAATTGTTAGAAAAAGTTTAATTCTTTTGACAACATCGTAATTAGCTGTCAAATATGGAGTAAGCCTATGGTCTTTCTGCCATCCCAAGCAAGGCCACACCACCGCCACGTGACCATGCCCAATGACATCACAGTAATAATCACTATACAACTAGAGATGACATCTCTTTGAGTATTTTGATTTTAGTAGAGCCTTAACATAGTGGAACAGTAAGAAAGAGTAACAGATATTTAAGTGTTAGGGAGATATTTAACAATGGCTATTCCTCCTGCCATCACTTTTTTGTTGGAGATCACACACACACAAAACTTAGATTAAATCCTGAAATCCAGGCAGCATCCCAGCAGGGGAGATAACTTGACCATTTTATTTGATTTTATTGGTCTCTGGTTATCCCATGGTATTTCTGTTACTTGACCATTATCTTACAGTGTGTCCAGTCAGCATGGTCGAGAAAAGCATACAACCACTAAGAGTTGTTGAAGGACTCACATTACTACAGATATGAAAGAATGAGAACTATACTATAAATCAGTGAAGATAAAATAGAGTGTACATGGTTTGACTGTCCCTGATTGGTTGATAATGAAAGTAAGATTTTAGTAAAAAGAATCTTTTGAGAGCTTGTCCTACTTGTAACTGAAAAAGTCAGGGACATTGTTTTATTAACATAATTTCCGTCCCTTTACGGACCTGAGTTTGGAAGACTCATTACTGAAATCAGCACCTGACTCTTTGGTGTAGTATTGAAAGCACACATTTCAAATTTGTGTAGATCCAGCGAGTCGTGAACTTTTGAGTTTTGTGCAGAAACTGGGAATCCAAGCAGACTACATCCAGAAATGTAGAGGTTTTCTATCTTGGATTTAGTCTCCCCGTTGCATTTCACATTGATATGCATATTCACAAACAGTTAGTATAAGTAGTAGGAAAAGTAAGTGACAAATTTAGATACGTATCATAAACATGACAAACTGTATGTTGGGGGACAATATCATAAGAACAGGCTGGAATGGAGAAGCATAATAACAACAGTAATGAGTAGAAGTGTGCCTCTTTTTTGATGTGTGCAACATTATTTTCTCAGCTTCAGTAAGAAATTACATCAAAGGGAAGACAATAAAGGATGTACAGTTAACTAAACCACATGAATGTAGCTACTCAAATCGATTTTAACCTTCTGGTTATATCTGTTCTGGTCTGTTTCTGTCCATTCTGGTGATTATGTCCACTGAATCAGTATGGTTGGAAAAGAATTTGGCAAATTTAAAGATTGAAAAATCTTTTGGCAGATTATGATTATACACTGTACTTCTGCCTGAGAGATGTGAATAATATCATTTATTGGTTTGTTGATTCAGGTTGTTGCTCAGTTCAAATGCATCATTGAAAAACACTGATGCATTCTCATACTTTGTTACAAATATTTATTACAGATGCACATCTTCAGATATTGGTGAATATAGCTTGAATAAGTTATAACTGTTCTGGTTGGAACAATGAACATTGTTAGAGAAACTTTAAGTGAGCTAAAATGTAAACTTTTTGGCAGCTTGTGATGCAGGATTGCTGAAGACTTCTCCATCTCATATGTTCACCATGAAAAATCCATTCGTACCAACTGATGATGACTTTTAGGCAACAGTCAGAAAGGCATAATTGACAATATTCAAAGGTCTAAAAAAATTACTGGAGTCAAATTTATAAACTCATGCAGCTGTGGTAAAAATGATGGACTAGTACCTTTGCTGCTGTTGCCACAATTGATTAGTTGGTTGATTTAGTTTGGTTTGGGTTTTTTGGGGGGGGGTGTTTAACAGTATATTACGTGGAAGAAGAACCCCGAAAGACCACCAACCCAAATTGGTTGATCTGTGACAAAAAAATCACTCTGTGAGATGTGCAAGTGATCTGTAAAAGCAAGCACCTTAGTACACAAGGGCACATGGAGCCTCTGTTAATATGATGTTTATCTCCAACAGCCGAAGTCATTTAGACATGAGATCTCCGGTTTCGGTAGATCATTATGGCCTTTACACCATTTTCAGATCAAGAGAATCTATATATGGCGGTCAGTTTTACTGCTGAAGAAACTCCAAGTACTTTTGAGACACCAAACACCACTTACGTAGAACCACTGACCTTCCACAGGTAACTGGCAACATTCTCATTTACACATTGGAAGCAAGTAATCACATGACAAGAATCTTGTACCACTCTGCCATGGAAGCCCCTCAGATCTGTATCACAAGACAAGCATCTTATTCTCTGCCATGAAAGCCCCTCATACCATAGGTATAAGTCTTGAATGAAAGACTAGAAGTGGGAGATAGAGCCTGTGACAAATGGATTAAAAGTGCAGAATGTTACTGCTAGGCCATCAGTGATGATGATGATGCTGTTGACAATACAGTTAACTGCAATGACATTGATTTTACGAGTACTCTGGGAAAAAATGATTCCTTGACTTTCATCAATTTTTTAAAATATGATATAAAATGTTTGACTTGTTATGTTTCTTTTTTTTTAAACTTTATATTAGTCTTGCAACAAGGCATAAAAATAAGACGTCGGTAACTAAAATATGTGTTCTTACAAGAAATGATGTAGTGTAAAACGTGGGAGAAATAATGTGACATCACTTTCACAGGCATTAATAATTTTTTCTGACAAATTGTGTATTATAAGTTTGACAAAACATTTATTGAAAAAAATAATAACAAGGGAATCATAGCATCTGACCACACATTTAAAGCAATTCAAGATTTAACTATTATTCTAATCAAAAGCAGCATGCCTGAGGACAAAGAAAAATAGCAAAACAGTGATCACTTCAGTAAACACACAGTTTAGTAAGGATACAAATTCATGACTTCTGTATTAGAATAGAAATCGCTAATATAAAATCTATATTCATGGACATTAAATTAGTAGGTATTAAGGGACTGATCAATGACATCTACAAATAATAAGCCACCAAGAAAATTTGTGATTTCACAGTATCAGAGACATACATGGCTGACAGACAAACAAACAAACAAAAGGACAAAAGATTGATTATAATGAATGACTACAAAAAAAATATGCAATAGATATATGATCTATAAGAATTCAGTAGATTACCTCCAGCCAGCTGTCATTTAAATTGCTTTTGTCCCCAACCCAATATTAAAATCGCTTCTACCACCCACTAACCCATAGCTAGAAATTATGTAAAAAAAATAGGCGTCTGTAGGGGGCAGTGTTTTTTGATTAAAACATATCTGATGGTGGATCATAATTTTTTTAAATTGCTTCAGTTGTGGGTTGGTTGAATTTGAAAATGCCTTCCCCCCGGGGGATATATGTTTTACTGGAACGGCCCTAAATGTTCTAATTTGCTTTGTCTTAACAAGCTGTCACGTGATTGATGATTATAAGGTTTTGACATATTTTACAGTGTTATGGCCTCTGATTGATTTAAAATAAACATCCAGTGGCAAAGTGAACATCCTAACATTCACGTATGTTATTTGATTTTTACCAGATTTGCAGCATATCTTCACCTTGACAGTCTCTTTTGAATTTTATTTGAGTTTAATCAGATTTGCAGTTGCAATTCTCCTGGTTGCAGATGAGTTCACTGATGGCCATATTTGGCTATTTTACAGACTTGTGTCCATTGAAAGACATGATGTACCCATGGATCCCAGTGCTTCTTTGAGCACTCTGACATCAACATCTTTTCTTTTATTTCAGCCAGATCTTCTGAAAGTTTGATCTCAATAAGGTCTTTGATATTTTGACCTTATTATACATAGCTTTTGTCACTTGATTGATTTTGAACTTCTTAGTGGCTAGTGATGGTGTGTAAAAACTAGTATGCCAATTAACTTAACTTTCATATTAGTTGTGAAGCTACATAAAAGCAACATCGTACATGATATAAATTTCCATAAATATTTTAATAGTATTTTATGGAGTTGTTGCTTATGGTTGACTCGATACTATACCTAGTTTCAAGTGCTCTATCCTTTTAGTGTTGGAGGTAGGGAGAAATGGCCATCTTTGCGGTGATTCCTTCTGTTTGTTTATTCCAGATCTTCTCCTACTTCACAGAGTGTATGAAAATGACTGTAGAAAATGCCAAGAAAGAAGGAAGGTGTGTTGAAAGTAGTGACTGCTTTACATAAGCTTTTCTAGCATCAGAGATATCGTGATATCTAAGTTGTTTCTATCTGCAACTCTTTGTTCTCCAGAGCACTAAATAAAATTGAAGAAAATTAGTGCCATATATAATCACTTATAAGTTGTGTTAATCTGCAAACTGCACAGACCCAGATCTGCCTTCGCATTATGCACTGACAGATATGGGTCTGTGCAGTTTGTTAGGAGTAATTAGTAGAGCAAAAGATAAAGACCCTGATCTGACTGTGCATTATGTAATGGCAGATCATGGTCTATGTTGTTTCTTGTTGAACTTTACTTTTGTATAGGTATATATTGGACTTTTCTTGTCCTTGTAGGAACCATCTGCAACAATTGATATTGGGATAATAAAGTTGGTTCCCTCTCCTGGGGTCCCTGCACACAGATTTCATTGGCAGGAGGTCATATATAAAACTTTTTTCAGGTTATGACCCAGTGGGTTACTGTTTGTAGGTATTGGAATTCAGGGTAAGGGTAGAAGTATTACTGCTCATATTAAGAAATAGATTATAAAAAGAATGGGGTTGAGCAGGGCATAAGCATCATGTATTCAGGGACATCATAATTGTCAGAATGAATATTAAGACATCTGTACTAAAGTTTTGTGTCATAGTTTTTATAAGTTAGATACTATATTTGTATATCATACCTTGTTGTACTAGTGAAACAGCATGTATTGTTGAATCATTTTAACCAGTCTGAAGAGATATTAAACATTTGAATAAGATACAGTATTACCACATTTTGGTAGTAATTACATTTACACATTCTTTTGACAGCCTTGTGGGATGTGATGCATGACTGCCAACCATTATGCATTTGGTGTAATCATTAACCATTTTTCACTTAACTTCATCTTATATTTGCCTGTATATTGCCTGTAATGATCATCTCTTTAATCCAACACAAAATATAAATTTGAGACTGTTCTAAAGAACACAAGACTGTTGCTTAAGAATTGTGCAAGAGTACATTTGTCCATCATAGACCAACATGTACTTTCTTATTGTCTATTTAAGCAGCTGTATATGATACATTTCCAAGAAAACAGATGGGTTTCTTCAATTTGAAACCTTATCTCACAGATTCATTATATGAAGTAGGCTTCATCAATGTGATTTCTGGATGGTATATGACTGAAAAAAATGTTACATGAGAGATATCTTTTTAAACTTTAAAGCATGTTGGCTGAGTAAAAGACAAATCCAGTGTTATTGTTGTACAAATTTTAAAAAGAAAAAAATGAGTGAGAGACTATGGTATTAAACTAAGTAACAGAAAAGAGCAAAAACCAACAAGTTTTATAAATATCAAAACATAATTTATTACCCTAAAATATAAAGTGAAAATTAAAAATGACTTACATTATGGTGATTGAAATCCTAATTTGTCCAAAAGTATTGAATAATCCAAAATGAGTTCCAGTGATATTCTGAATAAAGTTCACTCTCTTGTGCTGATATACCAATAGTCTTGATTATCACAAAGATATAATCCAAATGTCTTTAAATGAATTCACAGTAATTCCAATACAACAACTAAATCTGAAAAGTCTGAGTACTTTGCAATTCCCAATGAATAATTGAAACAAGTAAATAAATTCTTTCAAATAATAAGAACTGTATTACTCCTCTAAGACTGATGTTAATGCTAGGAATAGTTAATTTTCAGGTAAACAGCTCTTACTCAGAAAACTAAGATGCAATAATAGAAATGGATGAGGGTTGAAATATTCATTCTAGATCAATCTAAGATTGTCAACAAAGTCAAGTACTTTTACAGCCAGCCATTGAGCAATTAGGTCAGCCTGGCTTTTTAAGAAAACCCTTGACCTTGAACTCAAACCTCATCAGCATGATCACTGTCTTAAAACTAGTCTTTACTAAAATGACCTCAAAGTACAAACCCAATCATACAGAAAATTATCATTTAATATGTTATTTAATAAATGATCCTTTCAGTCTATAATCATGAAAATTAACACACATACTGTAGATATGCATAACATGGGAGTGATGTAATACAGCACTCATTCTGAGCACTTCATGTTTGCTGTGGAATTTGTGGAGTTGACTTTACAATCACTCAGCAAAAGTTAGAAATGTATACTAGTAACAGTAGTGTTGTATATATATAATTTGTCAGTATGATTTATGGTGTATGTGTGTTCAGGTACTAAGCACCATGGAGTTTGCCCATTTATGAAAAGAACTTGAACCAGGCTAGTAGCAAAGGAAAATCTGCATTTTTCTTAGTTTAATCTGTTTATGGCATGTAATACATAGATTACACATTTTTTACACAGATTGTGCTTTTCTGCCACTTAGGTTATGCTTATACCTCTCTAGGAGTTGGCAGGTATGGTGATGAAGAAAGTTTTCAAAGTTTATAGTTTTGTCAATGAAAAATACATCCTTTTTCATTTACATGAGTAGTTTCTAGTTTCAGATAAACCGTTAAATTCACAACAGTAATGAGTTCCCTTCTGCATTCATCTGCTAAATGCTTTTATTTACAGGTACAATGAGGGTATGCTGGACATCACTGCAGCTTCCATAGAGATGGTGGGCAAGCCAAAAGAAGTTTTTAAGGAAGTGTCTAAAGGACATGCCACTACCAGGTACTGTTTGTACTTGCTTATATGTTGAGTCCATCTGAAACAAGATAGACCCTGATCTGCCTTTGCATAAATTGTCAGCAGCTCATGGTCTGTCTTGTTTGTTCCACTGAACAACGGATCTTTTCAGTCAGATGTACACCAATATTGATCCCAATCCAATGCCAGGAGACAACAGTCTAACCAACCATTGACTTGAGCTGCCTCAGCCAATTCAATTCACCTCCAGAATTCAAGATGGAGATATCTAGATCACGGAAATTTCCTAGTTTTGCGTATCGCGACATGGTTAATCAGTTCAAAGTCCAACCCTTTGGCCTCAACAGCCCTTGGATTTTTGCCAAGGTCATGGATTGTGTCATCACCCTGTTCTGATCAACTTCGTCTATCTGGACAACATCCTCCAGAAACATATGGTAAGTTCTATTCTACTCCAAGGCAGGAACAGTCTTCTCTCTCATTTAGATCACCTAGGCTTTCCAGTGAACTGGGAAAAGTCCAATCTCCGTCCATTCCAGAATTTTTTTCCATCCGGGTATGGAGTTTATCACCAACCTGAATCTGATGTGGCTTCCTTGTGTTCATGTAATCAGGATCATCAAACACATTGAGTCCATTTCTTACAGGACTTGGATTTCAGCGAGAGAGTTCTTGCAGCTCCTCAGATTATTCAATGTGGCAACAGAATTAATCCTGCTTGGCCGTGTTTTTATGCGCCCCTTTCAAATGACCTTGCTAGTGCAATGGCACCCCTTTTCAAGTTCCCTCAATCAATCAGTCATGATCACACCCGAAACACGATCATTCCTATGTCAGTGGCATAACCAGGTTGACTGACCATGGGATCCCATTCGAGAAGCCCCAAGCAGAAATAATGATCTGTACCGACGCCAGTACGTACGGTTGAGGTTCCCACCAGTTGCCAGACTTCACTACTGTCTGGCGCATTTGTGAATGTGGGGAGCTGCCTCAAAACATCAGCCTTTTAGAAATGAAGGCTGTCATCAATGCCTTTCTCATTTGGAAGATCACCTCTCAGGCAAAATGGTCCCTGTTATGTCCAACTCCTCTGTGGTGGTGACCTACCTCCTCAAACAGGGGGGCACCAAATCACCTTACCTGTGTGTTCTGATTTGGCAGTTTCTACATTGGTGTGACAGTCTCCATATCAACATACAAGTCAGATACATTTCTAGCAGACTCAATGTCTTGGACGACACTCTATCCAGGAAAGTTCTTCACACAGAATGGTCTCTCAATCAATCAGTCTTTACTTAGCTCTGCACCCTTTGGAGCATGCGATGATCGATCTTTTGTGACAAGGTGGAATGACAAGTTACCCACCTTTGTCTTTATAGTCCTGGACCCAGAAGCTTGCTTTGTGGATGCACTGTGAATCATTCGGGAGGTGTTGTTGGCATTTACCTCCCCCAGGTGGTTCTGATACCAGAAATAACCAGAAGTTTCAAGGTCAGAAATGCAAGATGATTCTGATAGCCCTTCTCAGATGGGACAAGTCCTGCGTCATCAGCCTACTTGATCCAGCAGTAGATTTGCCCAGGAAGATTCTGGCCAAGCCACATCTTCTCAAGCAACCATGTTTAGGGGTGTTATATCCCAGCTGGATCATCGTCTTCTGCACTGGTGCCATTTCATTAACATTGTCCCTCTGAGTGCCTCAGTCCCTCAACTGACTGTTTTTCTGTGGCTCCCTCAAAACAGTTGGCTCTTATTTCTACTAACGGCTACTGCTCCATGATCTCAGATACATTCTGGCATCATGGTAGATGTAATACGGTGGGACCCCGCTATAACACGGTAGTTGGGAACCATAGAACCCGACCGTGTTATGAACCGAACCGTGTTATAAGCAACCATGTACAGTACCAACAAATTTGCAGGGTTAATGGGGTGGGTGGGGGTGGTAATGAAAATGGGTGCAGAAATGTGTGCTTCATTGGCATAATTACCATTTTAAATCAATGTATATTAAATGAGAAAACACCTGCAGTGATAACAGATTGCATATATAATATATTTCTTTATTCGTAGAACCACCCATTGGTACATACACGTGTATATTTTATATATACATATCTAATCTATAGCATAAATAGAGTATCAACACTGTGTACTCACCCGTGAATCGAATCACATACATTGAATCCACAATACAAGTATTTCCATCGAAAATATCTGCACACAGATTTAAAATATTCAATAATTTTGTCACAGATCATTATGTGACTGAATTCAATGGAAAAATAAATAGGAAATATTACGTACCGAATGATGGAACAGTACTTTCGAAGGTTAAAAAACGGAGTCTGTATAAATTTCATACTGCTAAATTTTCTCATCCGTGAATTGTAATTCTTTATTATTGTTTGAAAAACTCAGTGATTTTCAGCTGCTTTCAGCTACTGTCGTGTTTGCTCTTCGCAAAGTCCATCATATTTCTTAACTGAAGAATTCAAACATAGTCAAAATCTTGCGTCTCCATCCATCTTAAAGCACACTCTAAATTTTTGACTGCTTCTGTTGCTGACGGTGGATTATCCTCAGGTGTGGTGTCCTCAGTGTCATCAGAAGCATCACCATTGTCATCATCACCATTGGTGTTACTGAACATAATATTTTGAACAATTTCTGCATCCAAAACGTGATCTGCAACTGGGCAGTCATTATCGAAATTGAGCCATTCATTAACACGGTAGCGTGACTGCATCTTTTCTTTAAGAGTAAAAGCTTTACGTTTCCGTTTCCCGTTTTCCATTCATAATGTCCACTAACTAACACTTTTACACCTATTAGTTTAAAAGACTACAGCAAGAATAATTGTCAGTCAACAATGGGGGTGTATTTGTAGGAAGTGGACAACAGTATTCACTGGTCTACTGATTGCATAAAACAACACTGCCAAGCCACGCGCACGTTGGTGGCTTTCGTTTTTTTGATGTTTTATAAATCGTTGCCCCATAATTTGAACAAGTTTAGCTCGGCAATTGACTTTGATGATGAGCAATGTACTTAAATTAATTGATCTATATATTCAGGTGAGAATCTTTTATCAACCGCCGCATTGTTTGTTGCTTAGTTGTGTAGTCAGTTTAGAGAACATATGTCGGATATTGTTTGAGCAACGACTGTATATGGAATGCATCGACGACAAACACAAAGTAGACTTGATGGCTTCATTGCTCATGGATCAGTAATAATAAGATTAACACTTATGAGCTGTCATTTTTCAACAATAAACAAAGATCAAAGTTCTCAAAAGGCCCAGCCATTGGTTCAGAAACTCGTATTTCCGATGTTTATTTTGGCACAAAACTGAAAGAAATTGGTTAAATTAAAAAATTGTAGGAGCCACGCCACGATTGTTTTATATTTGAATCCATGCGCGATTACCTCCCCAAAGAAGAAATGTTTTCCGTGTACGAGAATAATACATGTATATGATATTTCAGGAACCATGCCACAATTGTCTTATACTTGAATTTATATGCAATCTCTTCTCCAAAATGCTAATAAAACTTTTTACATATTTTATTTTTCGTACTTATAAGCATTTTTTTTTTACAAGGTAATAAGGTAAATGAAATTTCGGGAGCCATGCCACGACCGTGTTATATCTGAATTCGTGTTATAACAGAGCGTGCTATAGCGGGGTCCCACCGTATTTTGCATGATAAAGACCTTTTGGATCTTATAGCCAATTTTGATCTCAAGGAACCAAAATCCCTCGCCTTGTTTCCAAAATTGAATCTGTCCTGTGTTTTAACATGGCTCAATGCAGATAAATTCAGACCTTAGCCCACACTTCGCTAAAGTTACTATCATACACATGTTTCTGATAGCTTTAGTCTGAGGATGCAGGGTAAGCGAGCTACATGCCCTTTCCGTCGACCCAAACTAACTTCAGTTCAGATTGGATGGTTTGATGGTCCTCTTGACACAATTAGGCTTTGTAGCCAAAAATACATACTGTCTGTCGGTAACCAAAGAGTCATCATGCACTCGCTTTCCATAGACAGGTTGAGAGCAGCAGCCATGCAAGATTTTGTTCACGCACTCAAGCACTACTTGAAACACACAGAGAAAAGTTGTGGCATGTGCAAATGCCTCATTTTTCCAGTGAAATCGAAGAAACAAGATATCACCCCTCAAACCCTTGCTTTGTGGCTGAAATGGGTTTATATACTTGGCATACTCTGTGATCTCACAAGATCAGGGTCGCCTCATGAATATTACTGCTCAGTCTCTGCAAGCAATCACATTACTTAAAAAACCTCCCAACCATCCACCATGTGAGCATCCTTGTTAATATTTCACTCAGCTAAAAATTAATGACACCTGGTGGTGGCAAGGGGAGGTGATAGGCAAGAGTTGTTTCCTTTTGTCTATCTGAGATAGACAGGAACAGATAATTTTCATCTTTTAGTAGGGCTGGATTCGCGAGGTAGCAGGCTAATATTCCTAACATAATGTGATTGGGTAAATATTCTTGGAGAAACATAATTTACCAAAAAATCTGCTTTCCCTATTTAAAAGTTTGCTAAAAAAATTGAAATGGAGTTGATGTTTTCATCAAGCATGGGCTAATCATTGGAAGAAAATGGGTAATTCTTTGTTTGATAAGATTAAACAATTAGTGTGTCTCTATTTGACATGAAATATGTGGTCAGAGAATGTTTGCAATTGGTCTGGGAAATGTCAGGGAATTTTGATTGCAGTAGCATGTAGGAAAACTACACATGCATGGTCAATAATCAGCATATAGTAATGAGAATATTAAAGGCAGTTATGAAGCAAAACAAAACATAATCTTAAATATGACAGATTTGCTGCAGTTCATAAGCATTGTTTATGCCAAGTAGTATTTTGCAAGAAAAGCAAGGGGCCCCATGTGGTCGAGTGGTCTAAAGTGCTTGCCTTTACCGATCACTGCCATCTCAACTCCATCTGCATGGGTTCAAGTCTCAGGCTCAACCAGTGTGGGTATGTGGAAAAGCTTGCTGGTATCTTCCCATGGGTCGGTGACTCTTACCTGGGTTTTCCTGCATTCATTCCTCTACCAGTTATACTGGCAGCAATGTATAGCCGATCTTGCGCTGAGAAATGGCATGAAAACCCAGAACAAGAAGAAGAAGAAAAGTAAATAGCATAATAAAAATTAGGGATTCAATTAGGTTTAAGCCAGTAACATTTTGATGTATTTTATCGCAATAATGTTTGTGTTTATGTGATTTGGATTTTTAAAGTAGTTTTAAATTTTTTTCAGTCTTATTGCTATGATGTCTGCAGTGTGGCAGTTTATAGTGATGTCTAGTACTAAGGCATCATGCCGCAGACATGTAGCATAATGCCCCACCCAGTCATATTATCCTGACACCAGGCTGACCAGTCCTAACACTAACTTCTTAATGCTGAGTTCCAAGCGATGCATCTGTTTAGTACCATTTTTATATGTCTTTGGTATGACCTGGTTGAAGTTCAAACCTGTGACCTCCTGCATCCAAGGCAGATGCTCTAACCACTGGAGCAGTTCACAATAATGTAATGAAGAGGATATTGATAGAAAAATTGGAAAAATTATTTATTTGCATACAAATTTTAAAAAACGTTATGCTAGGATGTACATGTACTTAGCAAGCAAATATAACAGCAAAGTTAAAATGTAGAGATGAAATATGTGTAAATAAATTCTGGATTAAACATTTCACCGAATCTTTATGGTTCAGAAATATTTTTTTAATCTTTAAAAGCAAAAACTTCTTTCACCTCTTCAGATTGGTCCATTTGAACGTTGACCGAGGAATGAGTTGGGAGATGGCGATTACCAGATGCGAGAATCACAGTGGGCCTCAGGATGGGTTTTACATTTCACGACGGGAAATATGGGGCAAGAAACTGGTCCTTTTGGCGACACAGAAAGAAAACTCTACTCACCTTTGTAGGATTGCAAGGTAAGGTGGTATTATTTATGCCCTACCTCAGTGTGCAAACGTTTACGAGAGAACAAGAAAAGGAGATCAATTACTTTAAACATAAATTTCATGCCAGATATCTAAACACAAAATCACTGTAGTGCAACTGCATGTGCAATTCTGATGTTTGAATGCAATCTACATCACAAAATTAGACATGCCAAACCAGCTAAACATGGTCTCCTTGTGGGTTCAGATCTGTAGAATATTCCCTGTGTGGCCTCCAGTATGTTTCAGGAGGTGACATAAGGAGTCAGGTGCTGCATTGGTTAGCATGCTAGACATGTGACTGAAATGGTGCAGGTTTGAACACTTCTATCGGATCAGCCCAGGTGGGCAACTATGGTGTGTTATTCTTGGCAAGGCACTGTACTCCAATTATCTTGGCATGAAATAACCTACTTGTGTTGCTGTGATGTAGAACACCAAACAGAACCAAGCTAAAAATTGCCTGAGCATGTATGTATAAAAGCTTATAAGATCCCTGAAGAGAATGAAGGCATAGTTGTTTGTGTGCTGGATTTGGGACCAAATGAGTGCAGGTTCAAATCTTATTCAGACCAGACCAGTTCTGATGCCATGGTGCATCCCTGGATATGGCAGTTTATTTCAATTTTCTCTGCACAACCTTTCATCTTATATAGTCAACAGGATTAACTCATTTTCCCAAGAGCCAAGCAGTTACATAGTCCTCCACAGCATGCTCTTACAGGGATCACCTGGGCTAGTGAGAACTTTATCAGTGACTCACTGAAGGTATTTTTTAGAGTGTTGTCTTGAAAAGAATTTGGTTCTTTTGTTTTGGTTTGTATCCTATCAAATAAGCTGAAATGTGACAAAGTTCTCAATAAAATTATCTTCATAATAGTATAAATTTCATGCAACATGCAGCAATAAAAATCTAATGAAGAATAGTAAAAGAGTGATTTCCATTCCAATATTGATGATCTTTTCATAAATATTCTATTAGGACATACACAGTTCCAGGAATTCATTGTGAATTCCCATAGAATGCAATGCCAACCATCAAGATAATAAATCTGGTGGGGAAAAAAGTATTCATTTGCATTCATGTCTGTTGTAAGTCCTGGTTTTGATAAGCAACCTTTTTTAGCATGGTTTCTATCATTAATGATCCTCATGAACCTTGTTTTTCTTTTTCTTCATACTCGTCGCTCTTTTCTGTACTCTCAAGGTCACTGTTAATTTGAACTCAAAATGTTAAAAATTCTCCATGAGAATAAGTCAGATTTTCTCCTGATGGCAGTTGATTCTTTTATTTTCAAATAATTCCTCATTTTTTGGCACTATTGAAATCTTTTTATTTCTTTTCTCTTTTTCCTATATTTCCTCTGTATATGTATTAGTAAAAAATTAATTATTTGAATCTCATGCTTAAATCGTATAGGGTGGAAAATAAACCAATACTATGTACTGTATTCTACAGTAATAAGACAGCTCAGTTGTAGAACTTGGTACACATTCAAGGCTAACTGCATCACTTTATTGTGGGATATGGTAGACTAGCATGTAATGGATTAGGAGTGACCGCAAGAATAGGGCATAATGAGTTAACATAAAATGCCTGGTACACAGTATTGTAAGTAAAATTGTGAGAAAATTAGGATGGCAATTTAGAAAAGATCAGACCTTATTTAGTTAACACTAAAATCAGTGCTGTTGTTGAGCTCAAAATTAAATGACTAAACTGAATGTTTATTTGATTGAATACTGCAAGTATATGTACAATTTAATGGCAAACCTTGCTATTTGGAATAACTTGATTTTAAAAAAACACCTAGGATTTATTAGTTGGACATGCAATGCAGAGATGCTGGCAAGACATGTGAATGAAGGAGTTGAAAAAAAGTTTTGTGAATTAGTGAACTTGGAGATCAATGATACACAAGAACTCCTGCAAACGAGTTTATAGTCAGGAATATAAAAACTTACTCTATGCAGTATACAAGTTTTATTTAACTGTTAACCCTTAAGGTACTTTTTGTGATATAAGTCATGGTTTGCTAGAGTTATTGTAGTGCTTGCTGAAGCATCTATCTCTCTTCAGGTTGGCAACTGGATTCTTTGGCTGTACATGAATGGTTGTCAACTAAATTTTATTGGCACTTTGGGCCCCGGAACACTCATTTTGTCGTAGTTGGAACCTTGCATGAAGGAAGATTTACAAATATATGTTTAAGATACGGGCTACCTAAAACACCAACATGTCTGATTCCTAGTGTGGTTCATCTTCAGATGATGACAAACAATGATTACAGTGCTGATGACAGTAATTTTTGAAGTTGTGAGGTAGATCAGATTATTGTAGCTGGGAATATATTAATGAAGATACCAGATAGTGATCTTCAACCCTCATGTTGAATATGAGTGTAGTGTACATGCTGACAGCATTTAGATGTACCCCTCTTTATTTCAAAATTAACTGTGGAATACCAAGCTTAATTAAAATACAGACAATTTAAAAGTAGAGTACAATTTTGATTTCTTTTCCCTAATAATTTATTTAGCCCTGAGGGATCTTGTGTTACAAAACCATTTATCTTTATAAGGTTTATGGTAAATTGAACAAAATAAGAATCTAAAATGAAATTAATAAAGTAAAGTTATTTATTTGATCAGAATATTTGCCTTAAAAAGGACACTTCGGCATTGATGGAGTTAATAACCTAATATAGCATTATGGTGCAGATAAGAAATCACAATAGTCAGCAAGGCACTGATTGAAGAAAGTGAAACTAGGCAGAGCTTGTTAGTGAAAAATCTTTTCTTAGAGCAGAATTATCCAAAAAACAATAGCTATGAGCTGTGGAAAATTGTACTTAACAAAAAATTTATTCAAACTGTCTAAGCTAGCTATGTATATGCCCCATCAGACAGCAGACTGTGAAAGGGGGATTTTGGAACAGAACAGTATTGTTACACAGATAGAAACCAATTAAGCATACAAACAATCAACAGCTCAATGCTTATACAACTAGAGGTGACATCTTTAAAAGATTTTGCATTCGGTTCAGCTCTAGCAAAAAAGGAGCAGGAAGAGTAGGAGATAGATATTGAAGTATTATGTAAATATTGAGCTATGTCGGTCTCCTCCTCTCCGTCCTTTTTTTTCCCCATTGCCTCTCCCCCACTCCCGCCTTTATTTTGTGACATGAGATGAGCTACTCCACATTAAGTAAAATCCTGGCAGGATCTCGCAAATGGCAGGGGTTTGAAACAAAATATGCAACAGTAATTCAAAAACTCCAGGTTCTTTGGGTTTCCAATTTGTATGCCTTTATTGTTCTAGCAGATGCGGGCATGTTTTATTGATATCCATCAGTTCCGAATCCAGTTTCGCCTTTTTGGCACAAAATTTAAACAGTCATGAAATTGTACACACTTTATTACTGTGATTTTTGAGTATATTAAATATTCAGGCAATAACAAGTGTTTTACCTGTTTTTTTACTTCTTGGATTTTTACTTTCTTTTATAGAAAATGTGGGTCGGTGGTTCTTTCCGGGGTTTTCCGGGGTTCTTCCTCCACCATTAATACTGGCCGCCATGTATAGCCTATCGTGTGCTGAAAAATGGCGTTAAACCCCACAACAACAACAACATTATAGAAATAAAATACTTATTAGAATGGTAAGCAAAAACCAATAAATTAATTAGGGTAGACATATCTATCTATCTATCTATATATATATATATATATATATATATATATATATATATATATATATATATGTAGACACACACACACAAACACATTTTAAAACTTCTTGGATATGCATTACACTTAATATGTTGCTGTTACCAGTGGGTTTTTTTTAAAATTTTGTCAACAAGCAATGTTGTAATGAATTGTACCAAACTTTCAGTATTTTCCAATATATGGCTGGTATAAAAGATGCCATCAACATTCATGCCAACCATTATGCTTTTGGCATAATCATTATGCTTTTTTCCATGGAGTTACCACTTACACTCACCTGTATATGGGTTATGCTTTTCTGGTACATTAAAAAAATATAAAAAAAATAAAGCAATAAAAAAAAGTTGTGTTTATCATTTATATATCATCTTTATTGCTCCACTCATCATAAAAATTGCGAGAATATTCTAAAAAGAAAGACTGCTGTGTAAGAATAACATTTTATATTTATAGCAACTGTATATGACCCATTTCCAAGAAATCAGATGGTTTCTTTAATTTGAAACTTTGTTTCACAGATTCATAATATTCATAATCAAGTTAAGTAGTGGATCAGTCTGTTATTTAAAAAAAATGGCACCAGGTATTAAGTGCAATGGGCTTTTACGGCTTGACTTGTGAATGAAAGTTCTTAGAGCAGATGGGTCTTTTTAAACTTCAAAACATATCTGATCAGAAAAACGACAGATCAACACTGCTTTACAAATTTGTAAAGAAAAATATGATACTCATATAATACAGCACTTGGATTGATATCTTTGCCATGCACATTACAGAATTTGTGGACTTGATATCATTCTGCAAAAGTTGGATATGCAGACTATTTAAGTTGTGTTGAATATGAATAATATTGCAGTATGTTTTGAGTTTGTATTCTGCTTCTGATCGAAATGGATTTTGCCGATTTTTGCCAAGTATTTTGATCTGCAGATCCAGGTTAATAGTAAAAATAAAAGTACATTTTTCATACAGTGTACTGTATTTATGGCATGCAGTATATTAGTTACGATGTGTAGTCTCAACAATGTAGGGGTACTAATATTAATACTTGTAATACGTAGGTTATACCTTATATGTTCAGATTATGCTTTTTTGACACTTATATTAGCAAGAATTATGCTTATACCTCTCTTTGGGGTTTGGCTTTTATGCATCTGTGGTGAGAATTCTTCCCTTCTGTTAGAAAATTGGTCTTAATAAGTTGGGATGAAATGATGCACTTTCAGGGCTTGAATTTGTTTTAAATTTCTTTGTAGCCAGAAGGAGTAGTTGACTGAGAAATTTACTAGGCATGCCAAATTGTCGTCAGTCCTGCCCCCCCCCCCCAACAAATGTCAGACATGTATCTAGATTAAGAACACCTTAAACAACTTCATCAAGTGAAATATACAAGTAAATTTCTTTCGTTAAATCATAAACCATCAGTCGATTCACTGTCCTTGCTTCTAAGTGTAATCTTGATCCAATTAAAGAAGAGATAAATTTATCCCCTCTCCTCTTCATGCACAATGGGTCCATGTTGGGTTTGTTCTAATCTCATTACCCGTCTCCCAGAAACATTCTACAAAGTTTTTGTTGGCATTGGATCTAATTTTGAATATTATTTGCATGGGACATTATGAAGAGTATGTTGGATAGAACATAAAGTTGCAAACACAATCTCCAGTCACTTTCACTATTTTGTCTCAGAAGAAAAACCTCTTGGCATCAATGGAGGGGATTTGTAATTATCAGGATAAGGTCAATCAGCACTAGAATAGCAGCACAGGATTTTGAAACTGGGGCCCAAATTATAGCATAGACGTATTTGCAACTGCACCATAGTAACCAGAAATGTATCAGGAAAATTTCCATCTGAATAAATTTACAATATAATATAATTAATTATAATGTAATTAACCCTTCACCTCATGTAAGCAACTTTGGATGCCTCTACTCCATTCTCATGGAAGCGCCTTTGGACGCCTCTACCCAATTTGCATGGAAGTGTGTTTTGACACCTCTACATCATTCTCATTGAAGTGCCTTTTGACGCCTGCTGTAACATCAGCCATTTTGAGCTGGTTTTCGTAGTGCCACCTTCAAGGGAATACCCCATATTAGATACTATATTCATTGATGTCATTGACTATTATTGTCAGATCATGTGGTTGCTGTTTAAGCTCTAGTTGTAATCTGCTATTTGAAGTAACAGGTTCATAATCTCCACTCTCCAATATGAAGGCCACAGATTTCATTCAGTACTTTCTTGAGTTTGCACAATTAGAATCACTACAATGAAGGCTTCAATAATTTAGGCAAAGGCTCTTATATTGATGTAGGCAACAATTAGGTTTTATAAATTATAAAATTCAGATGATTTGGTGATGTAGACATAGACAAAGAACTGGTAAATTTTGAGTATGAGAAATGGCAGCTATGGTTGGTCACACGGCTTCACTGGCTTGACGGTGAATGAATTCTCTCAAGATTTTAAAGTGCATATAAGATTCTTCCATGAAAAATAATTATGCAGCTATAATGATCAAATTTTACTCTTAAATCTTTCTGTACATAATAGATGTATATCAGAAATGTAAAATGGTTAAAATTAATCTTAAATGTCCTTTATATTACACAGCTTAAGAGTTAACAGGCAGATCTATGTGTATCGGGTCAAATATGTAACAGGCGTGCTATTTATAGTGCACTGCACTGTGTAACTTTGGTACATATATATCAACTGCCTTGGAAGTCATACACTCAGTGAGGTAAAGGGTTAATAATTATAATATAATTAATTAACTACTGTTTATGTTGAATTTTTATTTAAACTTCCTTAATTTCTTTAAATGGTTCACTGTGTAAACAAGATATTATGCTGATTCAAGACATTTTGTTGAATCTTGCATCAGTATTCTTTCTATTATTTGTTTTTAAATATTTGAGTTTAAACCAACTTGCTATATATTCAATATATTGAACTCTTTAGCATGTACCATTCTAATTCCTCTGCATCAGCATCCACACCTGCATTGACAAGCACTGGCCAGAAACGGTCCACTAAAATTGCCACTACATCATCATCAAAGTCTGTATTAACCCCAAAATTGAATATTAAGGAAAAGAATTTAATGTTATGGAAATATGATCTGTATAACACTTGGACAATGTCTAAATTTCTTATCTACTAAATAATTTAATTTCATGTATCAAAATATGAAATAAAAAAAATAAAAAAATTAACCGTCTCATGAAAACATAATTGTTGAACCTGAACTGCCTTGTGGTACTGACCATATCTTGAAGTCTGCTATCATGCATGCACCAAGGACACCATCATGGTATCACTTACTCTGTTCTCAAGACATGCAACATGGGATGTTGTCACTTCCTCGATTGGATCAAATCATTTTCTCCAAAGTCTAAGCCTGTCAACACAGAAATGCTACCAAGTTGTTTAAGTGTAGGGCCATCCCTGTACATTTATAAAGGCTTTTGAACTATTGTACTTGTGTGTGTGTGTGTGTGATTTGGATTTTTAACGTAGCTTTAACAATTTTTCAGTCATATCGCTACGATGTCTGCAGTGTGGCAGTTTATAGTGATGTCTAGCACTGGGGCATCATGCCGCAGACATGTAGCATGATGTCCCACCCAGTCACATTATCCTGACACCAGGCCGACCAGTCCTACCACTAACCTCTTAATGCTGAGCGCCAAGCGAGGCAGCTGTTAGTACCATTTTTGTAAGTCTTTGGTATGACTCGGCCGGGGATCGAACCCACGACCTCCCGCATCCGAGGCGGACGCTCTAACCACTAGGCCACCGGAGCGGTTCTATTGTACTTGACTATCGCAATTAGAAAGTAAAAGTTCACAAAGACAGTCTGTATTCCTCGACTGTTGGAATGATATGAACATCAAAAATATAATTGCTTGTATTCATCTGATCATGTTTATATTTATTAATTACAAAATTACACTTAATATGCAAAGATCAGTAGAATAAAATTGCTGTGAAACAAACATGGAAATTCATTTACCGATCTAATCAGTATGATTAAAGTAGGTAATGGATGTAACAGTCTGTAGAATAGAAAGATAAATTAGTTAAGCAAACTTGATTTTGTACTTCTTCAAATTGGCCATGGTGGCATCGAACTTCTGCTTGATGTTACTAGCAGCATTCATGACAGTTTGGCCAGGAGTAATATAACATCTGTCATGAACAACAACAATTTCAAAGAGTCCTGTTCTCATTGTTTTCGAGAAACCTTTGGCCTCCAAGTACATCTAAGTTCCTTTCTGAGAAATAAGCTGATAAGAGAAATAATCTTTCATGAAAATTCACAATTGCTAATTAATGCAAAACTATGGACAAATTAACATAATAAAGGCAAAAGTAATAAACATTCTCTTTTAATATATATATATATATATATATATATATATATATATATATATATATATATATATATATATATACCACTCCCTCGATAACTCGCGAACCCACTTATAATGTGGGGTCAGGTGTGGATCCCAATTTTTAAACCAGAAAATGCCAAAGAAATTGATCCCTACTGGTTGAACTTTAAGAGAATCGCGATCGAAATTGATAACGGAAACTTGATATACCGTTCGTTTTATCATCGAAAACGGTAGATAGGACCTGGAAATTTAATCAACATTATGAAAAAACGACTTTTAATAAGAAGACATGTAATTTGTTACATTTTCTTTTCAAACGACATTCTTAGTAAACCGCAGTTAACAATATTCAAGGACATTTCGATCAATGAAAATGTCACTTACGCCAAGTGGAGGCAGTACTTTAATAAATAAATACCAATTAAATAAATTTTTTTATCAATTGAAATTTGTGTTCTAGTTCTATCTTTTAGTTCCTTTTAAGCATAATCATCATAAATGCAATGTGTCTTCTTGTAATTAAACGTAAAATGTGTCAATCTACTGTAACAGCTATGTCAGCGAGCGTTTCGCTGAGAACCTAATTAAGTGCCCACTGTGTTTTGATATCGGACTAGTGGAAGCATCTGTTGTATTGTTGCACTAAATAAAAAGAGGGCCTCCTTTTCTATTATCACGGTAATTACATCTTCTGAATCAAATAAAGCAGGTAGAATTGAAAAAAAAATCAAAAGGCATACAAATCCTACATGCTTAAGAACCAGTGGCACTGGTCGTGTGTCGGGTAACTCATTTCATTTGATCAGTTGAGCACTGTGATACATTTTATTGTGTACATATCTAATTAAACTACCTTAAAAATTACCTACTCAATCATAAATGTGATCAAAGATAGCAAGGCAGCCAAGCGAAATGAGTACTTCATAAAATAATGAGCTTTGTTTCACAGATACGGACTGTAGTGGGAAAAACGAGTTTCAGAGAATTCTTGAATTCACACGTAGAGATATCCTCAAGCATGATAAGAAGTTTCACTATTACTTTTGCAATAAAATCACGGCATGAATATTTTACTAATTGAAAAATACAAAAACTGAGTTTCGACGTAGACGATTGTCTGACAAAATAAATGTTACGTGTTTTTGATAAAAAGGAATCTTGTTTCATAGTGTATCAACAGATAGTCTGGTTCTCTGCTCGGTACACTCCTACTTTCATAAAATGCTATTATACAACACTCCGGGAACCAGACTAATCAACAAAACAAGAAGGCGTGACATAATACACGAATGTTTACGCATACCATGTTTGGTTGTTGAAACCAGTTGCAGTCATGTTATCGATCTTTCAGATGTTGGACATTTTGAAAATAAATGTGATATATAGATAATAACGAACAACTTCATCAGAAAAAAGTGCTTTATTGACGATTTTTCTCGACTCGATTATAAAATGAGGATTCAGCCATTAAACAGCCCAGTTCCCCCTCACCTCAACCCCAACCACGTGGTTTTCTGGATGTCTAACGGTTTTTTTGGGAGGTCCCTCGGTAACTCGCGCCCTCGCTTATAGTGCGGTCTGTGTTTTTGGACCCCGATGTGCGCGAGTTATCGAGGGAGAGGTGTATATATGTAAGGCAATTTTGAAAAAAAAACTTCTGAATTAAACACATTTTTGTGTGATGAGTCATTACATTACAATTCAGTTGCATTGTATTGGCTTGACAGAGGCAGCTGTTTAAAGTTGTATTTTATGTTTTCAATGGTATTAAATTTTAAATTAAATTTGACAATAAAAATTTATACCTGTTCAAAGTGGTTCTTAATGGCTGTATATCCTATCCAGAAGTTTTCAATGTCTCCATCACTCTGCTGTAACCACTGTGTTCCTCCGACCAGGCATGGCATGGCTAGTGATTCATCTAGAGCAGCAAATGACCTTAAATTGCTTCTTTTGTGCTAGAAATAATACAGTACAGCTTAAAATTTTGTTCAACTTTCAGTAATAGTTGTTTTTTTCTCTACATTTTTATATGCCAACTCAAGCCAGTGTGCATCTTTGCTAGCCAAGGTTCTGATAACCCTATCTACACCTTGGCATATCGAGCAGATATTTCTGAGCTTCAGGTCTGTGAAATTCATTGGATGCAGCAGCAAGCCACCGCATGCAATCAAAATTAAGTTGTTCAAATTTGAAATCTGTTCCTATGTGATTGAGACAAGGGGAGCACACAAATTGAATGGACAGATTAATGAGCAATTTTCCAGTGTCGGTCTGTGTTTACACAAATACCTTTCACTTAAATACACCTGTAATGGCTTCCCTCTCGTACATAGCCATACTTTTGATGTTAAACTTACAATGTATCCTTTTTAGGTCAATTGCCTCCACCGTTTTCAGCGGATGTATAATGCACCACACTGTTGGTTAGTTGGCATTATATACTAAGGCAGGACAAAGCACCAATATAGCTGTTTGATCCGCCAAGGTGTAAATAGGGTTATCAGAACCTTAGCTAGTGAAGATGGCAATGGATGCTCTGTAATGATACTTGGATGTTTTGCAGTTTTGCTACAACTCTAGCATTTTGTACACCATTACACTTGCTCCATCACTAACAATTGCAACAATCATATTCTGCCAGTTACTGATTCCAACATTATCCAGTGCATCTGTGATCAACTTCAGGATCCCTTCAGCATCTGCATTCTCTATATTGTCAGTAGCAAGTAATAATGGTTTACCATGTCATTCCTTGCAAATTTTTATGTATACAATTTCCTCCTCTTGAACTGAACTGACTGTGCATCCATTGCACACTACGGAAAGAAACCTTGCTTCATTCACACTTGATACAAATTTTTGCCTTTCACTTTCAGCCATCTAGTGAGTAAATGTGACAGTCTGTTTATCATTCCTCCAAGTGTGTCCAACATCAACCCCTTTTCTCTCATGCAGTTGACACATCCATACAAAATCAGCAAAGGGTTTTTGCTTCATTATGATTGCATGTGCATTTCTAAGTATTTTAATGAACCAGTTCCCAAGATCTTACCAGCTTTCAGCTCTTTAGGCAATTTCTGCATAGCTACTCTTTGTTATGTTACAGACAGATTCCATATGTGATTACTGATTCAGTTTTGAAATTTGAACAACCTGCAGTGAAATTGAATTTTCTGTTTTCTTTTAAACTCTTCAGACCAATTACAATGTATAACATTGTTCATATCATAATTCAGTCATTCTCTGTGTTTTTTTCCCATCATAGGAATTATTTCACTGTTGATGTCATTTTCATTCAACATTTGCTTTTTTGTTTCTGGCTGATAAACATGTAATAAAATATGCCACATTTTTCCTGTCATGAAACAAGGGATTTAGAACCTTGTTTTGAAATATGAGACCTTGAATTCAATTGTTCTAACCCTCATGGGGGCGATCTAATATTAGGGTATGGATGCAGTTAGTTCTGAGGGGACATGGACTTTGTCCCATCATTCAGATCTTTTAAAATTTCCTATGAAAGCAAAGACAAATGTTAACTGTAGACAACTGAAACTTACATAAAATTAGGAAAGTTAAAAGTCCAAAAGGAAAGTTAAAATTCCAACAGGAAAGTTACTAGTCCAACAGGAAAGTTAAAAGTCCAGTAGGAAAGTAACTTGTCCAACAGGAAAGTTACTAGTCCAACAGGAAAGTTAAAAGTCCAATAGGAAAATTACTTGTCCAACAGGAAAGTTACAGGTCCAACAGGAAAGTTACTAGTCCAACAGAAAAGTTACTGGTCCAACAGGAAAGTTACTGGTCCAACAGAAAAGTTACTAGTCCAACAGGAAAGTTACTAGTCCAACCGGAAAGTTACTAGCATTGAGCTAGAGGACTACTGCTGAGTTTTAGCCCTGACTTGTGTCACATGTTGATACATACTGCAGTACACAGCCTATGATATGTTATCAATACACATATCAACATGAAGATCTTGTTATCTTTAGAATGATTGTCAATGGTGGGATGGGGCCATTTCATATGTGTCAACATGTTCATTATGTTTACAGGATGCAGATTGCTGACAGACCTAGACTTGTCATCTGGTCATATGCTGTTCCTATCCTTGACAAGTTAACAAAAGAATCCTTTCAGACAAACTACATGCTAGTCAGCAATAATTCTATTTCAACATTCTTGGCATTATTTGCATTGAATAAATTCTTTAAATTCATATTACTACCAATTTTGTCTTAGCTAAATTTGGAAGGCATTACCTGATTACCATTAACTTCTTCGCAGAAATACTAGTGTAATTTCCTCATGTAAGGGAAATCTTATCAGATAGAGGTCGTGGTGCAGAGATCACTTACAAAGGAAACTCTCAGACCATACTTTCTGCAGATGGAAAACAATCCTGTGACCACTGGTACTCATTTCTGTCTATCAAAAAGGAAAACGTACAAATCTCATTCACCTTCTACAAATTAATGCAAGGTGACTAACTTGTGTGGTTTGATATTAGCTCCCCCCATTCTGTAAACTCTTATATCCCTTTGATATTTTGAGTCACTGGTAACATATATCGATGTAAAGAAGCTTGTTCTCCATGTTAAGTACTTTACTCATCATTTAATGGCCACTTATTGTTTTTCTTTTGCTTTCTATCTACTTGGATCAAGTTTTTAGATGCCTGCATTCCTGGTGCGTCATGAAGTGAATAAGCTACATTCATTTCTGATTGGTGGTTATTTTTTATGCCAGACTGGAACAAACAGTAACCACCCATCAGAATTTAATCTAGCATGTATCACTATGACTTTGGAAGTATAGGCTTCCAAATTCAATCCAAGAAGACAAGAAATGAAGCAACAGAGAAACTTCAATAAAAGTGGTCATTAAATGATCAGCAAAACACTTGCGTTGTACATCACGAACAAGTTTGGAATGTCTCTTTGACGTTGATGTATGTTATCAGTGGCTGTATGCGCTGTTACGTATATGTAATTAAATTGTTTGTGTGTTAGTTTTAAAATTCTTTTTATTTTATTCTTGTTTCATTACATTTTATTGTAATGATTATTTTCACGGGATTTGAAATTCTTTTTCAGTAATTCTGTTTATCTAAGACGTAAAACGTGTTACATGAGCAATATTTTTAGTTCACCTTGGCCTGCGGTAGTGTAAGCGCTACGTGAAAACGATTGGCTATTGCCAAGGTCATTTCGTCTAGTCTGAATAAACAATGTTTTATTTTTAAATTTATTTCAGAGTGAGAGTAGATAGGGGTTCTTGCTATGTGACAAATTACATTTTTCATATTGCATTGTTCAAGTGTTAAGAGACCACGTAATCTATCTCGTGAGAAAGGGATGATAATTCGGGTAGATATAATACCCTTTCTGAGCGCTCGTCAGTGAGTTGCATTTTTAAACCTTGAGGGCTCGAAAGGTTTCTATTGTTGAAACCAGATTGTTTTTGAAGTTCATTTGTTTTTGGAATTTAATAATTTATTCTCTAGAAAATCAAACGAGTGTACTGTTTTATAAAATTCTGGGAGAAAGAAATTCAGTGGAAATTTATTCTGGAATTATTCGGAAATACAAACTGTGATTCAATTGAGGAATTGTTGCTATTTGTACAAGGACCACATCTGACGTCATCGCCTTCCATATTGGAACGTGTTGAGATTTGAACCTGGATTCTGTTAGAACTATTTAGTGATAGAACTTTTATTTTTTCATTTTGGATTATATTCGCAAACCATAAGTCCTATTTTCCAATTTTTACATTGTTTTCTAGGGAAATAAATTATTTTGCTAAAATATACAAAGCTTGTTGACTTTACTCTTTTCTCTTGTTATTATCGTACGAGCCTACACGTAACAGCGATGATGGGATAAAGTTAGCACATTTCGGAATGGGAGGGGGAATAGAATTTGAACTGCACAAGTTAGTCACCTTGTCTTAATTTGTAGAAGGGGAGTCGGTGGTATTATCTATAGTTTTTCTTTTTTTTCTGTTGACAGAATTGGGTGTCTCTGCCCACGATAGCTGTCTTTGATGAATTCTTATTTGAAACAGTGTAAAGGCAAATTACTAATAATTATTCAAGATGACTGAAAATTAAAATAAATTGTAATGGGTAAGTATTCTTTTGTATTGATTCTTCACCTCTTACATTGATATATTGATGATTTGTTTCACCCCTATTAATGATTTTGTAGTGTAAATTTTGCTTGGAGAGGTTTATCCCAGTAGGTGACAAACCAAATACATTTCACAGTGCATGCGTTGCAACCACCCCCACCCCTGCTTATTAATCATCTGACATTAATGTGATTCATCTTTGTTTCTCTTGTAGACTGTCAGAATATCATGTAGTCCCATCTTGCCTAGCTTTCCTAAGTTATTTCTCAGCAAACTGATTGCATAGCTGATTTTCTTCAGGTTTATCTCATTTATATAAAGCAAAAAATAGCTTATATTCGTAAATGTCTTGGAAAAGTGATGGTTTTTGGATGACTTACTATGAACTAGAGACTTTTTTTTAAACAAACCCCATTAGCATTATTAAGCTGTTACGAATATATAACTCAATTACTTGTTAAATCCCAAGTACTATTTTACATTTTGTTTGAAATCTTTAGTGAAAAAAACAGGCTTTTTCACAATATCATCAAAAGTAGAGAATTGTTTTGAATTTAACCAGGAGTGTTTGGATATTTTGAAAATGGAAGTCCAGCTAAAAAAGTTGGAATTAGAGATAAGACAAGTTCAGTTTCAGATAGAAAAGATACAAAGGGAAAATGAAATGGAAGTAATGGAGTTGCAATTTAAAAAAAGAAGGGAAGAAATGCAAATGCAATTTGAAAAAGAAAAAGCATATAGGCTAATGCAATTAGAATTTGAAAAAGAGGAGAGAGAGAGAGAGAGGAGAGGGAGAAAGATAAACAATTACATATTGAGAAAGAGGAGAGAGAGAGACAGGAGAGGGAGAAAGATGAACAATTACAATTTGAGAAAGAGGAGAGAGAGACAGATGCAATTACAAAGAGAGAAGGATGAAAGGGAATTTCAAATTAAAATGAAAGAATTAGAGCTGGCAAATGGAAAACACTCTCCTACTTTTGATGTTTATAGAAATATCAAGCTAGTGCCCCCTTTCAGAGAGAAAGAAGTAGATAAATATTTTCCTTATTTTGAAAAAGTTGCTGAAAATTTGAAGTGGCCAAGGGAGTACTGGACTCTATTATTGCAATGTGTACTTACTGGTAGAGCTCGTGATATTTACATTTCACTGTCACTACAGCAAAGTTCTGACTATGATTTGGTTAAGGACTGTATTTTGAAGGGGTATGAGTTAGTCCCTGAGGGTTATTGGCAAAAATTCAGAAATTCTAGAAAATCAACTCACCAGACCTATGTTGAATTTGCATGGGATAAAGCACAACAATTTGATAGGTGGTGCTCTTCTAGAAAGGTCAGTAAAGATTACGAAAGTCTCAGACAACTCATATTACTTGAAGAGTTCAAGAACTGTGTTTCTAATGATATTAAGAATCATCTTGAAGAGCATAATATTGAAACCTTGGAAAATGCTGCTCTTGCTGCTGATGAGTATTCCTTAACTCATAAAGTTCCGGTTGTAGGCAAATCTTTCACTCAGCAGTCTACTAGTAGAAAGGTATTTCAGCCTAATACGACTCCTTCTAAAACTCAATCTGGCATAACTTCTAAAAGTCAAGCTTCTGATAAACTTGATTCAAAATCCTTGTCTATTTCTACGTGTACCTATTACAAGAAAAAAAGGACACGTCATTTCTGATAGCTTCAAATTGAAATATAGGCATCAGAATCAAAATAGACCTATCCCAAATGCTCTTGTTTCTAAGAGGTCAAGGTCATGGTCATGTATTCAAGCAATACATTTGTTGGGTCTAATAAACCCCAGTCTGATTTTATTATGGAGAATTATGAACCATTCATGTCAAAGGGTTCTATATCACTCTTGGGTGATTTGGCCAATCCTGTCCCTATTAAAACTTTAAGGGACACAGGAGCTTCTCAGAGTCTTTTATTATCAGGTACTTTGCCTTTTTCTGAGAAGTCCCGTTCTAATGAGTGTGTTCTCATTCAGGGAGTAGAGTGTGGTTTTGTTAATGTTCCTCTCCATTCTGTAAATTTGTCATCAGACTTAGTTTCAGGACCTGTGACAGTTGGAATAGTGTCTACTTTACCCGTTGAGGGCATTCATTTGTTACTAGGCAATGGCTTTGCTGGAGACAAGGTTGTGGTTAATCCACTTGTAACTGACAAGCCTTCTTTGGATCAGAAAGTTGATCCTATTGAAAAAGAATACCCTGATTTATATCCAGCTTGTGCAGTTACCAGAGCTATGTCAAAGAAAGCTCTTGAGAATGATTTTGATAAGGAAAATATTCCTTTAGCTGACACATGTATTGGTCAGGCTTTTGATGAGGTCACTTTCATTCCTAATTTGGATCAATCAAAAGATATTGATCACAGTGATCCTCTTTTGACTACTCATTCTCTTTTATCTAATCAGGGTGACAAACGACAATCACTTGTTGTCGAACAGGAAAAAGATCCTGAGATCTCCTGTTTGTTTCAGAGGGCCATTAGTGAAACTGAAGCCACTGAAGTACCTCTTGGTTATTTCATTAAAAATGGAATTCTTATGAGAAAATGGAGACCTCCCGAGGTACCTGCTAACAACGAGTGGTCAGTGAACTATCAAATTGTAGTTCCAAAATTGTACAGACAGGAAATATTTAGTTTGGCCCATGAAACTCCTCTGGCTGGTCATCTAGAGATAAATAAAACTTATAACGAGATCTTGAATCACTTTTATTGGCCAAAAATCAAAAATGATGTTTGTAAATTTTGTAGATCTCGTCATACTTGTCAAATGGTAGGAAAACCCAATCAGAAGATACCTAAGACTCATCTGCAACCTATTCCTGCATTTGATGAAACATTTAGCAGAATTATGGTAGATTGTGTTGGTCCCTTACCTAAGACCAAGTCAGGCAACCAATATTTGTTGACCATTATGTGTGCGTCAACAAGATTCCCAGAGGCAATTCCTTTGAGGAATATTAAAACCAAAACCATAGTAAAACTTTGATAAAGTTTTTCACTCAATTTGGTCTTCCCAAATCTGTCCAATCTGGTCAAAGGTCAAATTTTATGTCTGGAATTTTCCAGCTTATTATGCTTGAATTTGGCACTCAGTAATTCAAGTCAAAAGTGAAATTATGGTTTCACAGAACTTTAAGTGAGAGAACATTTGAGTTTTGTAATAGAGTTCATTCTCTCTTGCTCATTCTTCAAAATTTTCTTCAAATTAAATTTTACGGCCCTTACATGGTTAAGAATAAAATGAATGAGTTAAATTAAATAAAAGTACTCTGATCTAAATAAATAATGGAGTACTAGTATATTGAAAGAGATAGCCAAGTAAATCATGCAATTAATGTAGTTGGACCTGTCCCACCAACTGAGGATTTAAGTGAAGAAATTCAATCGGACACTGTTGACCTTGGAGCAACAAATCTTCAGAATTCGGAAATTATGAAAGATCAGGACCAGAAACTTTTACATTTACAGTAGCAAGAAAGAAATGAACTTAAACAGTTATTATTTGAATATGAGCAGTTGTTTCCAGATATTCCTACAAGGACAAACAAATTTTTCATGACGTTGAAATTGTAGATTCAAAACCTGTGAAACAACACCCATACAGGATGAACCCTTTCAAACAGGAATACTTGAAAAAGGAAATTTAGTATTTTCTGGAGAACGATTTCATAGAACCCAGTAAAAGTGATTGGAGTTCACCATGTATACTTGTTCCAAAACCAGATAAAACTTTCTGTATGTGCACTGATTATAGGAAGGTGAACAGTGTGACAAAAACAGATTCATTTCCATTACCATGAATGGATGACTGTATTGATAAAATTGGAAATGCTAAGTTTGTCACCAAATTTGACCTTCTGAAAGGATTTTGGCAAATTCCACTAACGGAAAGAGCAAAGGAAATTTCGGCATTTGTGACTCCAGATGGACTCTATCAATATGAAGTAATGCCGTTCGGGATGAAGGGTTCCCCAAGTACTTTTCAACGCTTGATGAATATGATTACTTCCGGTCTAGATAATTGTGATGCTTACATCGATGATGTCATCATCTACAACGACACCTGGAAAGAACATCTAGCCATGATTTGGAAATTCTTTGACAGACTCACTGATGCCAGTTTGACAATCAATTTATCTAAAAGTGAGTTTTGCCGTGCTTGTGTAACTTTTTTAGGACATATTGTGGGACATGGTCAAGTTAAACCTATAGATGTTAAGGTCAAGGCTATCTCTGATTTCCCTGTGTCTGTCAGTAAAAAGCAACTGATGCGATTTTTGGATATGGCTGGATGCTATCGAAAGTTTTGTTCCAATTTTTCTAATATTGCTGAATCCCTGACAAACTTGTTGAGTAAGAAAAACAAGTTTCTTTGGACTGAAAAATGTCAGGAGGCTTTTGATAGGTTAAAAGCCATACTCAAAAGCGTGCCAGTTCGTACAGCTCCAAATTTCAATCAGTCTTTTAAATTATCTGTTGATGCAAGTGATGTTGGTGTTGGAACAGTATTGATTCAAGAAGATAGAAATGGTGTGCTATTTCTTTAAGAAATTAAATAAGCACCAAAGAAATTAATCAACAATCGAGAAGGAATGTTTGGCTTTATTATTGGCATTACAGCATTTTGAAGTTTACATTAGCTCAGCTCCTTCTCCGGTTGTTGTGTATAGTGATCATAACCCCATTACTTTCATCGACAAGATGAAAAATAAAAATCAAAGATTATTAAGGTGGAGTTTGTTTTTGCAAGAATATAATCTTAACATCAGGCACATCAAAGGAAAAGACAATTTGATTGCAGATGCATTTTCCCACATATAGAACTATTATTTTAGATACATTTTGTATAATTCATAAGAATTTTCTTATGTAGCTTTATTTTACCTCATGTATAATTTACATATGGCAAAAAGAAAGCTTTATTATATAAATCTTTCTTTTTCTTTACGGGGGGAAGTGTTACGAATATGTAATTAAATTACTTGTGTGTTAGTTTTAAAGTCTTTTTTATTTTAATTTTGTTTCATTACTTTTATTGTAATGATAATTTTCATTGGATTTGAATCTCTTTTCCGAAAATTGGCTTGACCCGATTAGATTATAAGATTTCTTCAGCAATATTTTTAGCTCACAGTTTTTGTAAACATTGAGTGAATATGATTGGTTATTGCCAAGGTCATTTCAGCCCGCATGTTAGCTGAACTGTAAACAGTCTGTTTTTAATATATTTTCAGTGTGAGAATTTGATTCTTAGATAGGGCTATTCTTGCATGCATGATAAATGGCATTTGTTTATTGCGCTGTTCAAATTAGTAAATCACGTAGTCTATCACGTGAAGTACCATGTGATCTAAAATCGCGGCTGTAAACAGATGCTCTCTAGTAGATTTAGTCAGTCATATGTCCACACCTTGAAGGTACAAGGTGTTTATATTGTTGAAGCCAGATTGTTTTTTGAAGCTCATTTGTTTTTGGAATTTAATAATTTATTCTCTAGAAAACTAAACAAGTGCAGTATATTTATACAAGTTCTGGGAGAAAGAAATTCAGTGGAAATTTATTCTGGAGTTTAACGGAAACATTATAAACTGTGATTCAATCGAGGATCTGTTACCACCAGCACAACGACCTAATCTGACATCATCGCCTCCATATTGGAATTTCATCGAGATTCGAACCTGGATTCTATTAGAACTGTTTAGTGACAGGACTTGTATTTTTCAGTCTTAGGATTGAAGTTTGGATTATATTCACAAACCATAATTTCTATTTCCAATATTTACATTGTTTTCTAGGGAAATAAATTATTTTGTCAAAATATACGAAGCTTGTTGGCTTCACTCTTTTCTCTTGTTATTTTTGTACGATCCTACACGTAACAAAGTGAAAACCATTTAAGGTACACAGATGAAATTTGGTATCCATGTTGTGCATAATTCGAACACATAATTCGATTTTCATGCCATTTTAGCATAGTTTCAATTTTTTTCAACTTTTATTGTACATACTTTGGTTGGTTTTCTTTGGGTTCACACATGTTTTACAAACACAATCTATTTATTAAAGTTTCCAGTTGTTTTGAGTTTCAGTGGTCTCAGTCAAGAAAAAGTTTTATGCCTGGATAAAACAAGTAAAACTGAGTGATGCTGTTGAAAACATGTATTGGATTTAATTATGGGAGTTTTACAGTACCTTATTTCAAGCATTAGATGCTATTTGCATGATGTTGGGCATTTGTTCTAGCATAATTTATGATTGGATGCTGTGATGTGCAACACTGGTTTCAAACTGTGCTTTTCAGGCCTAACACAGGACTCTCAGTGTTTGAGGAAGAGAAATCAGATCTGCTGCAGCGTTATGTTCCAATAAGTCCAGAAAAAGCAGGTAAGTTGATTCCAGACTGAATGTACATGCATGTGAACATTTTGCAAGGGAGTGTTTTTCTCCCAATCTTAGGGGCATCTCCTGTATTTCCTGTCACTCACTGAATTGCCCTTGTACACAACATTATTGATGATAACTTAAACTTTGTCCATTTTTATCACATTTTGGTTCCACTGTATTACATTCGCAATAATAATGCATGTAATTACATGATCACATGAATATGAACTGGCTTGAACAGGGCAAGACCATGTACTATGTAATTTCTCCCTTTGATCCTATCACCATGATTGGCTGGTTTCATTGTCTGAAGTTTGTCGAGGTTAGATTCTACTACGTGTGAGCAGAAGTTATTCAGAAAGAATCAAAACTGTTCATTAGTTATGGTTGGGTTGCTAAACAGCCAAATTAGCATACAGCAATAAACATTGCTTTAAATCTCTCTGTAAGTTCTGCTTTGGTGTTGAGGTGGGTTAGTGTCTATAACTGTGTATGATCAAAAGTAATTTGGACAGGATTAAAGCTGTTAATTGATTATGGTTGGATTACTCAAGAGGTCAGTTTGACTTTGGTGTTGAAAGTTTTTTGAGATGTCTAAGCATGCCAGTATTTAAAAGACCTATATCCAAGCAACTGAGATACATGTATCACAAAATCCAGTGGAGGATGGAAACAGGAATTTCAGTGGTTACAATCATGTAAATATGCATTCTACTCTTTCTGTAAGGCTGATTTTATAGTCAGTTATAGAAGGACATTTGCATAATGCAGAATTCTGATCTAATTAAAGCATATTATGCTATCACTGAAATCCATGTTTGGCGAAACTACATCAAATATGGAAGAGTCCGTATTGTTCATCTCTGCGTTCACTAGAGACTGTTGTCCAAATGTCCTTGTTCATAACAACCATAATGTTAACATTGCCAGCACTGTATATGAGGCAGTTTGACCATGTGAAATGCTTGTTTCTATAGAAAAATGAAAACATGATAAGGACAGACCCTTTCATTGCGGTAAGCGGAGGAACGTCATATTTTCAAATTATATTGGGGCCTTAAGGTAATACATCAGTAATAAATGCATTTGTCCAGCATGGGTGTCAATACTTTACCAGGGTGTCAATACTTTACCAACTGTGCTAACAGGAGCTTTTGCTTGCTATCTTACAATTGATCTATTTCATAGCTAAAATCATCCTGTAAAGCGAAATAAAGATAATGAATAATAATAAAGAAAATGTTCAATTCATCGTGTTAAATATGCTTCATATGGGTGGTGCTCCTATTTCAACAGACATCGTCTACTTCTTGTCAATATGTTGGCAGCATGTAAAAGGAGTTGAATGCTCCCCCTTGCTGTTGTGCTTCACAAATTAAAATTCCATCAACCTGGAGTTTTGAAATTTAATCAACATTATCATTCAGTGCAGTGATATGTAAAAACATCTGTTCTTCAGCACATATTTTTAAATGCACTTTGGACGAATTGGATTTATGCAAATTAGCTAAAGGGACTCGCTCCTAGTACAATTTGACACGTCACATAACCCTAACAAATGTAATCTCTGAAAGGAGGTTGTTTATCTTACCGCCGTAACTTTTATTTGCCTTATATCAGCTGCATGCCCAGAGGATAGGTTTAGCTGAGCATTGAGCAGGACTGTTTACTGTTTATGCACATGCTTCATATTACATGCATATATCGTGGTGGTCAAGAACTATAGGTTTTTTTGGCTGTTGAAAAACTATTTCTGCCAAGATTCCTAAAAATCGTGTTTTTTAAAACAAGATTGTGTCGGAGGGTTAGGTGCAGCTGTGCAGAAAAGTAAAATTTTAATTGGAATTTTGAGTTTTTTAAATGTAATTCTAAATCCCATAGAAGTTGGAAGGGATTACAATGTCCCGATTCTCCTTTACTCCATCGAGTCGTTCCCCCGCTACTCTCGCGGAGGTGGAATTGCTGTCATCGCAAAGAACTCCATGATCAACTGTCTTAACCACACTACAACCTTCAGTTTCTACCACACATCGTTTGAGCTAGTCCAAACCACACTCACACTGGAACAAAGGTCAATCCATTTTTTCTGCCTCTACCGCCCTCCTCCTAGTAGAAAAAACAAGCTGACTGAATCTGAATCTGTCTTTTTGGAGCAGTTTCTGAATCTCCTGGAGTATGGAAATTCGATAGGTGGCAACCTGATTATTCACTTTGACTGTCCAGGAAACCCATACACATCAAAACTCCTAGATTCCATTCATGTTTTCAGCCTCAAACAGTCAGTTAGCCAACCCACCCATAAACATGGTCACATTTTAGACTGGATTCTTTATAGACCTGATGATAATATTCTACAGTCCTCCCTGATCACCTCTGCATTATATGCCATCTTGACATATCAGTCCCTAACCCTCCACCTTTATTTACTACTAAGAGAAACCTCTGCATGATAAACAGAACCCAACTAATGCATGACATCCAAGCAAACCTAACAACTAGCTTACCTCCTACAGCAGAACAACTCGATAACTGCCTGCGTTCATTGCTTGACAAACATGCCCCAGCAACCAAGTGCAGAGTATCAATTCAAAAGTGTTCTTTGTGGTATAGCAGTGTTAGGGACCAGCTTCGCACTGCTAAAAGAGACTGTCGTAAAGCTGAGAGGCTTTGGCTTTCCACCAGACTCACTATTCATAAGCAAATCTATGAAGCCACTAAGAAGAATGTCACAAACATAGTCCATGCAGCGAAATCAGCCCACTACAGTACTAAGATCATGGAAAGTTCCAGCTGCAAAGAGCTATTCGAGATTACTAACAAGCTAACGTCAAGGAACAAATGTACACCACTTCCAACTGCCTTTTCTCTAGTCGACCTTCTGGACCTGTTGCAGATTTCTTCCGTGACAAAGTACAAACCATCAGAGATAAGCTTCACAACACAATTTCAATTGACTCGTCATCACCATACAATTGTGATACAGAATTTCAGCGGCAACCGTTAGCAGCATTTGAACCTGTCTCTATGGATTTAGTACGTACAATCATGTTGAAGAGTACACCAAAGTCATGTGAACTTGATCTGATTCCGACATCATTGCTGCTTGAGTGCTTAGATCTAATACTGTCTTCACTAACTGATGTTATTAATACCTCTCTCTCATCCGGGGAATTCCCATCATTTTTCAAAACTGCCATTGTAAAGCCTCTGCTGAAGAAACCAACACTCGACCATAACGATTTAACGAATTACTGCCCAGTTTCTAATCTCCCATTCATGTCAAAAATCTTAGAAAAAGTTGTTCTATCACAACGTGTATCTCATCTGAATTCAAACAGTCTTTTTAGCAATGTACAGTCTGCATATCGCCCTTGCCACAGTACTAATACTACTCTTCTGAAAGTAGTTAATGACCTTCTCTCTGCTTTGGATAGCGGAAAGATTACAGTCCTCACTCTCCTTGACTTGTCTGCAGCATTTGACACTATAGACCATGATATATTACTTCACTGTCTCCAGCATGTATTTGGCATTCATGATACGGCCTTACTATGGTTCAAGTCCTACTTGGTCAACAGGACACAAATTGTGTCCGCAAATGGAAAACACTCCAGCCCAGTTGATCTATGTTGTGGTGTTCCACAGGGTCTGTTCTTGGACCTGTTCTCTTCATTCTATACACTCAGCCACTCTCAAGTGTCACAGATCATCATCCAGTGTCTCACCAACTGTATGCTGATGACACCCAAATATACAAATCTAGCCATCCAACTGAAGTTGAAGCTACCATCCAAGGCGTAGAGAGGTGCATTTCCGATGTGAAATCATGGATGACATGTAACAAGCTGCAGATGAATGATGATAAACTGAAGCCATTCTGATTACAACACAAAGACTTTCTCATTCACATCCTTTACCTCAGACAATAAATATCAGCAACACCAACATTAAATTCACACAGTCAGTACAAAACCTAGGTGTTACTCTCAACAGTACTCTCTCATTGCACCAACATGTCGTGAACATATGCAAGGCTGCATATCCTGAGCTGAGACGCATCAGCTCCATTC